>MU719495.1:90564-114479 GCA_026770625.1 Nicotiana glauca
GCTTGGGTACACAGTCTAGAACACATAACCAGGTTTTGAACTTAGAATAGGGACGTTTATTTGCATCACGTATGACTTAGGGGACTCAACACAGGGGTTGAGTCCGTCTAGGACAGGTAACCGAAAATGAAATGACCATCATGATGCATTTTACGTGTTGCATTTATTTGTCTCGGGCCCGCATGCTGACCGGCTTTTGAACATCTTCTGAAATTGAGAAAAAGAGAAAAAGAGAGAAATAGCAGTATAAAGAATTAATTGTTTAGTTTTAGAAAAACCAATGCCAAAATGTTGTCGAAACTCTGCCGAAATTTCGAAAAAAAAATGAAAAATGGAAATATTTTGTTTTTTTGTAGTTTATTTTACTAACAACAAAGGAAAAAAAAAAAAATATATATATATATATATATATATATATAAAAGAAGGGAGTCTTTATTTTTGGAAGTTGTTCGCAGAAAAAGAAAAAGAAAAGAATCTTTATTTTAGTTTGGGAAAAATAGGTTGTTTATTTGTTTGTTGAAAATGAAAAAAAAAAGGAAAAATAAATCGTTATTTTGTCTTGTTTTCAAAATAGAAAAGGAAATAGTTTGTCTTGCCATAAAAAAAATGGAAATGAAAAAAAAGTATTGCTTTTGCAAGTAGTTTTGTTATTTGTTTTTGAAATGCCAAAAAAAAAATGAAAAGCATCTTGTTTTAAAATAGTTCATTAATTTGCCCGAACTACGCTGGTTTGATTCTCACCAAGTGTGAGATACGTAGGCAACCCTTGACGAGTCCAACCATCCCTTTGCAAAAATAGCCAAAAAATTCAAATTTTAGTTTTCGTCATAAATAAGTCGGGTGATGCCATTCTTGTTCAAAATAAGCCAAATGTCCCTTGAAAGGACGCCGGAAGGCCATTTTTGCAAGAATAGCCACCTTGAGTCATTTTTAAAGGGTTTGCGGACACAGCCTTAAAATCTCCTCTTCGGAAGTGTTGAAAGGCCGTATCTGCAAAATCAAGTTTGGTCATCTAAACAACTGTTATAAAAATAGCCATTTGTCAAATAAGCCATTACATGGCCAATTTTGTAAAAAATAGTCGCAGTTGACATTAAAACCTTCTCAGTCTTGTGAAAGCCAGTGGTGATGTCGAGTGATGCCCCACGGGCCCCAGGATGAGAAATTTTGATCATCAAGTGTGTATCCTTTGAAACAAATTTTGCAAAAAACAGTCACTTTGTCAAAATAAGCCATCACATGACCAGTTGTTGTTAAGAATAATCTCAGTTGACATTGAAACCTTCTCAGTCTTGCAGAAGCCTGTGGCGATGCCGAATGATGCCCCACGGGTTCTAGGATGTGAAGCTTTGATGTACTCTTGATCTAGTTTGTAGTTTGTTATTTTTGAGTCTGCTTCTGTAGTTTCCCTTCAAGAAAAATAAATTTGAAAATCCCAAAAAATTATCTCTTTATTTTTGCATTAATTTCCAAGAACTACGCTCGGTCTGATTCATACAGGGTCATGATACGTAGGCAATCCATATAGGATTCGACCATAACCACAAGAAAAAGAAAAAAAAAAAGAGGAAAAGCCATATAAAAGGCAAAAAAGAAAAGAAAATAGCGGAAAACAAAGAAATAAAAGGAAAAATCAATGCCTTAATACTAACATGGTGGTTTCATGTTGTCATCTCAGAAAGGTGGTTGGTTTGTGGTTTCCAAAGTGGTAATTCTTCTCGACAACAAAAGGCAATGGCAAACAATAATAGAATTGATGTGGTTAGTACCCGACAACAGGTGAATGAACGGGATAATGGGTTGAGTGAAGAGGTGCGGATGTTAAGACTACACATGGCAGATATGTATCAAGCCTGGGTGACTGGGAAGGCACCACCCCCGCCACCATCAATATTTCCTGTCATATCCACTACCCCCAATAATGAATACGGGAAGAGCCCTCGGGATGAGCTTCATATTGGAAATGAAAAGGTCACAAGGAAAGTAGGGCGAGATGAAATAGCCATAAAGCCAAAAGAACAATCCTTAAAGAACATACAAGGAATGGGAGATCATGGTAACATATCTTACAAAGAAACATCTGTATCCATTGACGTTCGCCTGCCTGCAGGGTTTAAAGTACAAAAATTTAACTTGTACGATGGGATTGGAGATCCGGTAACTCACATGAGGGTCTATTGCTATGAAATGAGAAGTGTCGGGGATAAAGATGATGTGTTGATGGCATACTTCAGTAAGAGCTTGATTGGGGCAGCTTTAGAATGGCATAATCTTCACGATGTTGACAAATGGCTTACATTAGGTGACATGGATCAAAATTTTGTGCGACATTTTCAGTACAATAAAAATATTGCCCCAAATTGCTCCTCCCTATCTAAGACTGAAAAGAAACCCAAGGAGAGCTTTAAGGATTTATAGCTCAAGTGGAACGAGCAGGTTGCTCGAGATGATCCTGCTATTGATAGAAAAGATGTTGCTGAGCCCCATTCAAAACAAGGTCCGATAATTGTTCTTGCTAAACCTATTAAACCTCAAAACCAACTTAAACTAATCCCCCGAAAAACACCCGATCTTTTGTCCAACCATCAAGTCATAGCCTCCGCCGACAACAGGGTCCGGTGGTCATTCTTGCTAAATGCTTTCAACCACAATACCGACCCCGTGAACGTCCAAATAACATCCGGCCATTTGTCCCACCACCAAATCACTCACAGAAATAGGCACCAACAGCCCAAAACTCTCGTGTATCTTCACAGCGCTTTCAAGTATACAACAATCCTAGAAAACTGAGGCATGGAGGGAAACAAAGGCAAAAAGATAATTTCACGCCCATTGGCGAATCTTACACCAGCTTGTTTGAAAAGTTAAAATATATCGGCCTGATTAAGCCGCTCCTTGGATATACTCCAGACCCAAATGCGAAAAGCTTTGATCCTACTGATGCATGTACCACTCTAATGTCCAGGGGCATAGCATTAAAGACTGTCGATCTTTGAAAAGGGAAATAGAAAGAATGATTCAAGAAGGAGTAATTGTGGTCAATGGCAATGGAAAGGAGCATGCGATTTATCTTGGGAACGTATTGATTAACGTCAATAATGGTCTTGGCAATATTGGTGTGAAACTCAGTGGCTAAAATGCCGGGCGTGGTAATTGGGAAGACGCTCTATCTCTCGGTCACTCAGAGTGGAGTTTTGGTGGCTTTGTCTCATTTTTGAGGGTCCGGGTTATTTTAGGGTTGTAATCCGGATATTGTCTTGAGAGTCAAACCCTTCTATCTTTCCACTTCGCTTTGTTTAGTAATAATAGCTTGTTTAGTGTTGTCTAGATTTGTAATTCTAGTCTAGTCTGTTCGTTTTGTTGTTTCAACCCATCAGTCTAATACAATTCTCTGTTTCCTGAAATTTCTAGTCACTTCATTTCTAATCATTTTATAATTCTTTTCATGCTTATTTTAGTGACATGACATGCACATAATTCTCGACCTGGTTTAAAAATCAATTTAGCATTGAAACAATGTTGAAGATGTAAGGGTACTCGAAAGAAATAAAAACATACTAGAATACTTTGAATCCTGAATCAAGTGAAACTAGGGAAAATAGAATATAAAGAAATATTGTGGAAATGCATCATGCCTCATCGGTTTAAAGCCAGAGGCAAGAATGCCCCAAGTCTAAAGGGACCATTCATGGTACCGAGATTGTCGTCCAATAATGTTAGGAATCGGCAAATACAGAAGGCAAATATGTGGATCAATCAAAAGGTGTTTAACTGTGTAGCTTGTACTTGGTATATGTTGAAGATTGGAATGACGAAGGCATTTTGTTCTGCTATCCAAACACTTTATCCTTTGTTATCCCTTTGAGCCTTATTAGATTTTCTTTCGTATCCCTCTTTCGGAATCAATAACAAAATTCGAGGATTGAATGAGGAAGTAAGTGGAGAAACAAGAGAAAAACAATGCAAAAAAGAAAAGAAGAAAAAAAAAAGAAAGAGAAGAAAAAGAAAAAAAAACAAGAACGAAAAGAAAAGAGAAAAGGAAAAAAAAAAGAAAAAAGAAAGAAAAGAAAAGAAAAGAAGAAAAGAAAAGAAAAGAGAAAAGAAAAGAAAAGAAAATGAAAAAAGAAAAGAAGAATGGGAGGAAGGAAAACATCGCAACAACAAATGTAGTTGCCTGAACTACGTTTGACTTGATCCCGAAAGGGTACGTAGGCAGCCTCATAATGAGGTTCAGTCATAACAAAAGAAAAAAATCCAAAAATCCCCAGGAAGGGAACTGGGGCAGAAGTTATGGTTGTTGCAAGAAATATGATTCCGAAAGTTGTTCTTTAACCCACGTTGAATTATTTTGAGCCTTTATACCCTTCTCTCTAAACCCATCCAAAAGCCACATTACGGTCCAAAGAAAGACCTTCCGATCAATTTTCAAGAAATGCCGAGTCAAGCGAGCAAAGGTGAATCACATCAGGGGCAACACTCCAGTCCAAACAAAGGAAAATGAAGAATTAGAGAGTCATGATGATGAGAACCACCACGGGTACCCTAAGATGAGAGAAATCAAAATGAGAGAGTCTTATTGGTAAAAACCTTCACGGGCACCGTAAGGCGACAGTGAGTTGAGAGAAAAATCAAAATGAGAGAGGCTTGATGGTGAAAACCCTATGGGCACTACAAGTCGACTAAGGATTGTGAACCAGATCGGGTAAATGGAGCATTGAAGACCAGTTTCACGGCGAAAATTGCAACAAGAGTTGAACATCAGATTTGCTAAAAAGAGTAGGCTGCAGGTGCATGTCAAGGTCGCTAGAGTCGGTATCTATATCTGATGGTTTTCTACTCTGTAGGTTTCTTGTTAGGAATCATCTATTTCCATTCTCCTTCACTCTATTCTTCCCACCTTGTCTTTCCCTCTTCTTGAGTCTATCTGGTCATAACAAATGAGAAATGACTTCAAAATTTGCCACCAAGCTTTCCAATTGCACACAATGGGATCTGGCCAGCACATCAAATTATCATAAGTCAGGAAATAACATCAAACATGACTGGGGTTGACAACAATTAACATGCTTTGGAAGTCCTTGTGAAATACAAAGGATTGGTGTACATCAATTCATGAACAACACAACAGATGAAGGGCGGGGGTAAACAGATCAAAGAATTTCCCGTGATAGGATCGACAAAGGATGGTACACCAATGACAATCAAAATCTTCCAAAAAGAAATCAAAGTTATCATGACTAGCGATGAAACAATAGACCTCAAGGGCAAGGCCGGTGGTTTAAATCAGAAAAGAGTAACATGAGCATTGAAGTTGGTAACAATTAAAATGCTTTGGGGTTTATACGAGACACAAAGGTTGGCAAGTGTCAATTCGGGAGCAATATAACAAATAGAAGTATGGGGTTCGAACGGAGAGGAGGTATATTCTGACAAAGGAAGGGGTTAGTCAAGGAACGACTAAGGTCTCTAAATGAAATCAGTTATCATGACAAGTGAAGGAGCAAAGACGGGGCCAATGGTTAAATCAAGAAAAACAATAAACATATTGAGTGGGTGGCAATTGACATGCTTTGGAGATTCATTTGAAATACAAGGGTTTAGTACATATCAACTCAGGAACAATACAACAAAGATAGAGGGGGTGGCGAACGGATCAGAGATATTTTCTATGTTAAAAGGAACAAAGAAAGTGGTTAGTCAATAAACAAACAAAGACCTTTATTGGGAGTCAGTTATCATGGCAAGTGAAAGAACAATGGACCCCAAGGTCAGAGTTAGTGGGATCCATCAAGGAAGAGCAACACACACTTTGAATGGGTGGCAATTGTCGTGCTTTGAAATTCATGTGTAAACAAGGGCTTGGTAAATATTAGGTCAAGAGCGATACAACAGATAAAGAGATGCGGGTTTGAACAAAGAAGGGGTATTTCTTGTGACAAGGACGGCAAAGAGATTGGTTAGTCAGTAAACAGGAAAGATATTCAAGTGTAAATCAGATATCACGGGAAGTGAAAGAGCAATCGCCATCAAAGTTCAAGGCCACAAACCAACCACCACATTTTAAATTGACAAAATTTTCTTTGATTGAAACAGGGGCAGAAGTTTGCTTCGGAGAAACCCTCCATAAGGAAAGGCGGCACCCAAACAGGTATGACTGGAAATTCTTAAGACCCTCCTGAAAAATGGGACTTAGTTTAAATGTCAAAACAATCATGAGAAACATAACTTGGTATAAAAAGGAATATAAGTTCGTTCTAAAGTTTGTAATAGGTTTCAATTAGAAGTTGTCAGGACCCTCCTGGATAATGAGACGTAGTTTTAAAGTCAGTCTAGATAACAAGATGTGGTGGAAGTCGTACTTGCAATAGATATAGTTTAGGTTAAAACAGCCTTTAATTAAAGTTGTCAGGACCCTCCTGGATAATGGGGAGTAGTTTAAAGACCTTTTGATAACAAATGTAGCTGGAGTAATACCTTTAGAAGAGATAATTTAGGTTTGTAATTGTTAGGAGTTGTCAGAACCCTCCTGAAAAATGGGATTTAGTTTGAATTTCAAAACAATCATGAGAAACGTAGTTTAGCATAAACGTACACCAAAGGAATATAAGTTCGTTCTAAAGTTTGCAATAGGTTTCAATTAAGAGTTTTCATGACCCTCCTGGATAATGGGGCGTAGTTTTAAAGTCAGTCTAAATAACAAGATATAGTGAAAGTCGTAATAGAAGTTGTCAGGACCCTCCTGAATAATGGGACGTAGTTTTAAGGTTGCTTAGGTAACAAGATATAGCGGAAGTCGTAATAAAAGTTGTCAGAATCCTCCTGGATAATGGAGAGTACTTTAAGACTTTGATAAAAAATATAGTGGAAGTAATCCCTTTAAAAGAGATAATTTAGGAGTTGTCAGGATCTCCCTGGATAATAGGACTTAGCTTTCAAATTCTTATAATAGTCAGTAAAATAATTCAGTTTAATACTCATCCCTGTGCCCAGCCACCAAACTGGGGCAGAAAAATCTTCTTTGTCCGTCTATTTTGAAATCAGGTGTCCACCTGAATAACAAGGGAATACACTTCAAGTTTCAGCAATCAGGCGACCACCTGGAGAACAAGGGAATATATTTCAAGTATCGCAATCAGGCGCCCACCTGGAGAACAAGGTAATACATTTCAAGTATTTGCAATCAGGTGCCCACCTGGAGAACAAGGGAATACATTTCAAGTATTTGCAATGAGGCGTCCACCTGGATAACAAGGGAATACATTTCAAGTCTTGTCAATCAGGCGCCCACCTGGAGAACAAGGGAATACATTTCAAATGTCAGGAGCCCACCTGGATAACAAGGGAATACCTTTCAAAGTTCGCAAGCAGGAGCCCACCTGAAGAATAAGGGAATACATTTCAAGCACAGCAGTCAGGCACCCACCTGAAAAATAAGGGAAATATAATGAAAGTCTTATCCTTCAAGTTTAATATTCGGTAACACAACGCACCAATTATCAAACTGGGGCAGAAATTTTCTTCGTTTTGTATGGTTGTTGCAAGCAGGAGCCTACCTGAAGAACAAGGGAATATCTTTTTCAAAGTCAGCAAGCAGGAGCCCACCTGAAGAACAAGGGAATATCTTTTTCAAAGACATCAAGCAGGAGCCCACCTGGAGAATAAGGGAATATTTTTCAAACGCAGTAAGCAGGAGCTCACCTGAAGAACAAGGAAATATCTTTTCAAACACAGCAAGCAGGCACTCACCTGAAAAACAAGGGAAGTACAATCCAAATTTTAGCCTTTAATTTTAATATCTGATAACACGATATGCCCAGTCACCATACTGGGGCAGAAAATTTTCTTTGTTTGTCTATTTTTGTCGCAATCAGGAGCCCACCTGGAGAACAAGAAATACCTTTTTAAGCATCGTAAACAGGAGCCCACCTGGAGAACAAGGGAATACATTTTAAGCACCGCAAGCAGGAAGCCCACCTGGAGAACAAGGGAATACTTTTTCAAGCAATTACAAGCAGGAGCCCACCTGGAGAAAAAAGGAATACTTTTCAAGCATTGCAAGCAGAAGCCCGCCTAAAGGATAAGGGAATACCTTTTCAAGTATCGCAAGCAGGAGCCCACCTGAAAAATGGACACACATTTCAAATCATAGTAGTCAAGTATCAACAAGAGCAATGGCAAAACATCATCAAGGCAACAACAAGAATTTTATTGGAAGAACACAAAATACAAGTTCAAGACAACACAAGAGCAAGTTTGGAGACATAGATAGGATTTTTGCAATTCATAGACCATAGCTTAGGTTAGTTTCTTTTGTTTTACCATGGTGTAATAAGGGAGTCAGCCAGCAGTAACAGCAGCAACAACAAGTAAAATCACAGCTCTTGGTAGTCCCAGCTGCCAGACATTCCCGAACTACACTGACCTGATTCCTGTTTAGCCTAGGATATGTAGGCAACCTCTGAAGCAGGGTGCCGTCAAAACTTTCAAAATTCTTTACAACGGAATACTCGAACGGGCAAAAATCGCTCGTATTTGCTCACTTATCTTTGCACGAAAATTCTTCGTGTTTTCGAGCAAAGAGGGTCAGCTGTGAGCACGTGATTTTTGCCCTATATATGAGTTATTCCCATAAAATTCAAACAAAAATGATTTGCTCTTTATTTTTATAATTTTTGTGAATTTTGTGTTAATTGTTTGCCTGTTATTTGTGCATGTTAAGTCATATAAAAAATACAAAAATATGCATTTGCATTTAGGAATTTAATTTCACATTTTAGTATTAAGTAGGTATTAATTCATTTTAGAACAATTTAAAGAAAAATACAAAATAATAGTCTTAGGCCATTTTAATTGATAATTATTGCATTTTTCTGATAATATTAGAAGTTAATTAGGTTTTGTTTTGGTTTTTACAAAATCAGGAAAATACAAAAAAATACAAAATACAAAAAGTACAAAATGAAAACAAAATCAAAATAAAATGAATACAAAAGGCAAAAGAAATAACAAGAAAAGCCAAAGAAGAAAGAAAATAATTCGGGCCAAAATAAACCTAGCCCAAATCAAATTACCCATATCAATTTCCGCCCAGGCCCAATTAATTACCCAGTCCAATGCCCCTAAACCTCAAAACGTCGTCGTTTAAGGCGTGTGGAATCTGAGCCATTCTTTCCGTCTAAATCCAACGGCTAGCATTTTTTCGTGATTAAATAACATTATCTAAAAAATATAACCCTAAAGACAGTCCCTTCCCCTTCCTCATACCCCTGTATCCCGCATCGCCTGTAACACCACCGCCGCCGGAATTCGCCTCACGGCGGCGGCCAGTGTCCAATGGCGCCCAAACTCACGCCATCTCCTCTCTTTCATCTCCTCGTTTCAAACCCACCACCAGTTTTCTACAAAGATCACCCAAATGCCTCAAAATGTCAAAACCCTAGCACCTCCACCGCTGTGCACGGCGGCGCTGAACCCAAACCTCCATTAAAATACAATACGACAACTACTTCTTCCCCCCTGATCCCTATTCTATCAACAAACCCCCCTCAAATCGACTAGAACATGTTCCGAATCCAAGAAAGAAGGCAGAACCTCCAAGAGTTTAAGTTTGCCGAGTCCCTGAGTGCGATATTGGGTTCAAGTCGCAAAGCGATGGCTCGTTTGTTCTCTAATAAAGACGAGCAGTCTTCCGAGGCTCAAGTCAAATTTTCCAAACTCTGCTCCGGATACAATAGGTAAGGTTTTCGGGCCCTTCTTTATCTTTCCTTTAAACAAATGACTCGTCAATTTAGGATTAGTTAAACATTTTTTTGTTATCCCAATTTAGGACTAGTTAATCTCTTGGCCGGGTATCGTTGTTTGTTTTCTCAGTATTACTATGATTCAGATTGAGGGCTGATTCGTCAATGCGATTGCATTTGATTTGGATTTAATTAGCCATTAGTTAAATTTTGGTTTTACAGCCTGCCGGTTTAGTTGTAGTATGATTGATTGTTAGTTTTGTTTGATCGATTGTTGATTTGATAAGTTGACTGATTAGGTTAGTTGAATTTTTAAGTCTAGAATCTGTTCGTTTTTGTTAATGTTGATTAATTTTGATAATTACTTCTATCATGTCTTGTGATTAATATTAGTTTGGTTTCAAGTTCTATTCATACATATATGTTTGTTTCATTGATATTAGCTTTTAGTTTTAATGTTTTAATAATTGTTAATTGGAATTGGTTATAGCTGTTAGAAGTTTAACTCGGTTAAAAGGGCTGTGGTTGGGTAGTAATTTCAGGGAACCTTAGGGGTAATTTGGGCATAGGAAAATGGCAAGTTTATTAGAAATGGTAAATTCTAAAATGAAGTAGGGGTAGTATAGGAATTGTAGTGGTATAGAACATTCTAGAATAGGACTTTAGTGTAGAATTCAATAAACTTAGGATAGTAACTTGAGAAACAAGTTAGGAATTGAAGGCTTAATATGCAATACTTTAAATTAATGGGAGGGAAAAAGAGTGAAATGTCTAGAACATTCTGCCTCTTAATTGTGCCTATAAATAGGCAGTCATTCAGCCTTGTTTTGCAAGTTTTTGAACCCAATTTTTCACCCAAAAAAACCCCTCAATCTCTGCAGAATCTGAAATTTAAAATTCAGATCTGAACTTCTCAGATTTGAACTTACTTCAAAAGGAAAACCAAAAAAAAAATATAGAAAACAGGCAGAAAAATCAAAAAGTACTGTTACATTGGGACTTCATGTAGCTTCCTAGTTAAATTTTGAATAACTTGAGGTCAAATGAGCTTGTTTTTTATCAATCGATTGTTGTTAACTTTCTAAGTTCATTCCTGGGCTGTTCCTGAAGTGATTTTGAGCTGTTTTAGTGTGAATTTGTTGTTGCTGCAATTAATCGCTGTTGCTGACTCCATTTTCTCCTTCATTTGTCTTCCTTCTAGGGTACATATTTGTGACCTTCGGGCTTTTGAATATGAAATAGAATGTTATATGAAGAGACTTCTGGATTTTTGCATCTTCTCTTAATTTTAGATGTATAGAATAATATGTTCATCCGAATTGTTTGTATAATTGTTGAGTGTTTTTTTATTAAACTGAAAACTGATTTGTATAATTGATGGACTGTTAAAATGATTTGAAATCTCCTCAATAACGTATGAATGTAGTAGTCATTAGCATTAGCTTAATTTGGTCAAAATTCACAGTTCGTATGACCAGGTGTTAATTCAAAGACGAAAAGAATTGGAAAATTTAGATGTATAAACATTTTTTTAAAAATTGAAAATTAGTCTGATCTCATTCCTGAATTAATTTGGCAATGTGTACTTCAGTTAGGGGTAATCTTTTATCATTGATCATGTTAGAGTCTAAGTTAATATCTGCATTTAAACAGCTATTCTGGATCTAATTAGTATGTATATTTGAATAATTGACATCGAATTAATATTAGAAAGCAAGAAACGGTTTTTTCGTTCTAGTTAATTGGTTCGTTGACTTGATTAATGCAGTGGAATAATGCCTTGATCATGTAGCCATCCTCAATTAAATGAGTATCCATTATTGAACTATATGGTTAACAATCAGAGGAGTTGGAATAATTTTGCGTGAGGGTTTAAGAAATTATTGGTTTGCCGCCCTCAAGGATTCGATCTTCAGATCCCTTTGTTTGGACTTATTTGTCCAATTTGGGTTAATTCTAAGCCCAGCAATTGTGGCATTTTAGAGCTGGGGGGCATGCATTTTAGGTGATTTGGGCCTTTAAGCCCAAAACTTAAATAGTCATGGTTTAGTTAGACATGAATTCTATAATTAATTAAGGCTTTTTACTTTATTTTAGAGACAACTTATGTAGACAATTGTAGTTGCTTTAGGTCGACTTTAAAATAAAATAAGACGAGCCTCGATAAATAAAATCACAAATTACGGGGCCCTCAATAAATGCTATAAAAAATACTTAGAATTCGGGTGAACCGTTTAGCGAATTTCATGGTTTTTCCCAAAGATAATAAATGCGTTAGACTATTTAGGCACGATTTTAATAAAACTGCATTCCTAAACTCGGGTGCACATTTATGTGACCCAAATCCAAATTTCAACGGAGTCGAAATGTGTCGACAACCACGAGTGTACTGGTGCGACGTGGTTCGAGATGCGTTTTCACGACGTTACAATTCTCATTAAAAATAATAATAAAAGTGGTTCACTAATAAAAGGCATTTAGGCTAGAACATGTTTTGAAATCAGATAAAATCAAATACAACAGTTGAGTGACCGTGCTAGAACCACGGAATCCGGGAATGCCTAACACCTTCTCCCGGGTTAACAAAATTTCTTACTCGGATTTTTGGTTCGCGGACTGTTAACAGAGTCATAATTTCCTCGGTTCGGGATTCATCCGGTGACTTGGGACACCATTAATCTCCCAAATGGCGACTCTGAATTTTAATAATAAATCCCGTTCCGATTGTCACTTCAAGTTGGAAATAACTCCCTTTATTACGCCCTTCGCGGGGTGTAGTAAACGTAAAAAAGGAGGTGTGACAGTTTGAAGCCATATATCAGCAGATCCTTCGACAAACAGGCTTCAACAATCCTTTTTGCCTAATTTTTAAAAGAAGTCGAGCTGGCGACGTTAAACTTATAATTACTTTCTTCCCCTCTCTTTAATATTTAAATTATTAGTAGTAACATATAATATTTTCTTTTTAGTAAATATATATAATAAAATTAGTTTTTTTCTTATATAACAAAAGTAAAAATAATAATAATAATAATAATAATAATAATAATTGCATGTTTGTATTATATTATATATTTGTGTGTGTATGTAGTATGTATTAATATATTTTTCCGTAATAAAGAAGCACTCTCATGATTGAAACAATGAAAGTTTTTTCCTATCATGAAAAAGAATATTTTCTTTGCCATAATCTTGTCTTTATTATATGAGAGAAACCTTGAGAAGCCAAGAAAAAGGAAATGAGACCAGAATTCGAAAAAAATCAGGGAAGCTCCTTTATCTCCTTTTACTTTTAATTTATTTGTCATGAGGACATGACACTATTTAAGCTTGGGGATAGAGGAATATGTTTGTTATATATGTGTTTCTTTTTAGTTTTTTTCCCGTTAAATATAAATAAAAAAAAGAGGATAATTTACAACTAAAAAATGTATTTTTAGTAAAATTATAAAATTTAAAACAAAATGAAAAAAAAATTAGTTGCCTTCTTAAGGCGACTTTTTACATATACTTTTACGGATTTCTTGTTCAGTTCTTTGCCATGGTCGTAATATTTTGAACTGAATATTTTTTAGGACTTTTAGTTGTTTTAACTTGTTTTGGTAAATAAGTTAGCTAAACTTGATTTGACTTGAAAAGCATGACATTTAGAAAAGACGAATTCGATTAAGTACCATTCACGGGTTTTATGATCACTTTTCTTGACTCATACTTACTTATTAATGATTGAAATCATAATTTCCGTTGGCCCAAGTGTATTGTGCGGTTAGATTATACTGTCTAGTTCTCCAGCTTATCTGGAAATCTAGAACTTGCCTTGAATGTGGATTGAGGCGAAATTCTAGGTAGATCTTTGAGTTAAGAAATGAACGTAGGCCTTCTTTGTTGAGTCATAGCCTAAATTGACCTACCTTAATGACTTTTAACCTTAGTTAGCCCAGTTGAGCCTAAATAAATTATCTCTTATTGTGTTGGTCACCATGCTTTAACCCTTAGTATGTTCTTGTTATGACTTGTTCTTTGTTCACCCAATTTCCTTTTGGTCACTTTAAGAGTTGATCTGAATCATTGAACGTAAAAGTCTTAGCTTGAGGTGTAATTGTAAATAATTGGTGAAAGAATAATTGTTTGAAGTTGTCGATATTTTGAGATGTTGTCATAGGAACTAAAAAAATAAATATAGTTGCTTCAGAATTTCACACACAAAAAAAAAGCAACAAAGAAAAGTTGGAAACTACATAAAAAAATTGAAAGGGACGAAACAAAACAGAGGTTTATTATTTAAAAGAGATGAAAGGCAATTGTACTTAAGAGATAAAATAAATGTGTAGTGACCATAGGGAATTTGAGTCACTATTATCTATATGTATCCTACCCATCTTTAAAACCTGTTTACAACCTTGCAAAAGTTCTAGATGATCTTAACTCGGAAACTTATATATTAGTGGAGAACCACATGATAGTCAAGCTCATCTATGCCCTTCTTTGATCCTATATATATATATATATATCTTCATCTAGTGAGACACACTTGGGATTAGAAAATATTATGATTTCAGTTCTCAACTGGTGAACATGAGTACAGCTGAAAGTTGTTTGAATTTGTGGATTGGTCTTAGTCAATTCTTCTCTGTCAAAACCTCTCATCATTTCACTTAAAGTGTTTAGTTACTATATTTATTTTTTTCTTTGCTCGAGGATATCACGACCCAAAATTCACTAAGGGTCGTGGTGGCGCCGGATTCCGCAATCAGGCCAGCCAACTCAAATACTAAATTAAATCTCGTTTTAACACTTTTGAAATACAAGATTTTTCCTTCATTATTTAGAAATTTTAAAGAATATAGTTTCAAATCAAATTTAAAAGTTAAGCAATTAATACAATACTTCGAACCATCCCAGAACCCGGTATCACAAGTGTATGAGCATCTACTAATAAGAGAAATAAAATACAATATCCGTCCGAAATACAGTGGACGGAAAGCAAATACAGTACACTGAAAGGGACTATTCTAGCTGCGGCCGTCTCAAATGATGCAGCTCACCGAGTCCCAGAATCCTCCGTGCTGCTATGCCCAGTAGGCCACTGGAGTTGCAAATACCTGTGCAATAAAATGCACAGCAAGTGTAGTATGAGTACAAAAATAACGTGTACCCAATGAGTATCTCGCCTAATCCCGAAGGGGTAGAGACGAAATGGTCAACTTTGACACTTACTAATGGTCCAATAATAATATACTAAAACGTGAGGAATTCATGGATTTATATAGCATGCTCTAGTTCACAAAGCTGTAAAACAAGTAAACACATTTAATAATAAGAAAAGGATTTTCAGGATTTCTTTTCTTTTATCTTCAGTAATTCAAGTCAGGCCAAAAAGACAATAAAAACATCAAGTACTTCAAGTAAGTAACATAAACATGCGCATATCATGCCGAGGCGACGGCCCGATCGAACAGAAATGTAAATTGTGCACTGCCGAGGGTCGAACAGCTCGAACCAATAGATGTATCTATTTTCCCCGCTCGCAAATCATCCATGCGACTCGGTCAACAAAAAGTAAACAAATACCCTACTCGCGAATCATCCATGCGATGGAGTCAACATAAAATAGACAAATACCCTGCTCGCAAATTATCCGTGTGACGCAGGTACACACAGGAATACATGCTCAACCAGTCAAATTCGGAATTTTCGGGAAACATTTTAACAAATAAAAACCAAAGCCTCTTTTAACAACTTAAGAAAATAAAGTTTAATCCTTTTTAAAATTCATTTACTAGTTCAATTTGATTTTTACAATTCAAATGTCAATAAGATTGCAAATATCCCAAGTATAGCATGCTCTTGGGTCCTAGATTACCCGGACAATAGCATAATAGTAGCTACGCACGTACTCTCGTCACCTCGTGCGTACGTAGTCCCTCCACAAATAGGAGCACATAACCAATTAACTCACCTAAGGGGTAATTTTCCCCTCACAAGATTAGAAAGGAGATTCACCTCGCTCCGAAGATCCACAACCGGCATTTTACATTCTTTCGAAGACTTTCACCAACGCACAATGCTCCAAAACTAGCCAACGATCATACAAATCCATTAATATATGCTCGATTATATTTTACAACCCAATTTATAACAATTTCTAACCCCAAACAAAAAGTTAACAAAAATGCCCTCGGGCCCACGTGCCCGGAGTCCAAAATTTCTCGAAGATAAAGTTTTCCCATGACCTTAGGAACTCAAACATATAATTTTCTCTTAATTTCATACTCAAAATCATGGTCAAATTCCAAGAACACAATATTTCTAGGTCTTCCTCTAAACCTCAATTTTCTACCCATTTTCATACTAAATCAATACATATTTAATGTATTTAACTCATAATAGGTAGGAATAACTTACCTTAACATCATTGATGAAGATCCTCTCTTGAATCCTCCCAAAAATCGCCAAAGCCATGACAAATGAGAGAAATGAACTCCCAATCACGATTTTAAAACAAGCCTACTGCCCAGCATTTTTGCTTCAGCGGAACCCTGTCCGCTTCCGCGGTCCCGCTTCTGCGGATCGCTTGCCGCTTCTGCGGCTCCCATCCACTCCAGGCCTTCCGCTTTTGTGGTCAGCCTACCGCTTCTGCGGTTCCGCATCAGCGGATCAAGGGCCGCTTCTGCGGTCCTGGCTGCCCTCGCCCTCATCCGCTTCTGCGGCTTCTTTTTTGCTTTTGTGAGGCCGCTTCTGCGGTCCCATATCCGCAGAAGCGAAAATACCAGATAACAGCTACTTTAGTTTTTCTTAAAATCAAGTTTTGATCCGTTAACCACCCGGAATTCACCCGAGGCCTCCAGGACCTCAACCAAACCTACCAACCGATCCCAAAACACATTACGAACTTGCTCGAGGCCTCAAATCACATCAAACAACGATAAAATCATCAATCGACCTCCAATCCAAGCTTTATGAACTTTGAACTTTCCAACTTCTACTTCCGATGTTTAAACTTATCAAATCATGTCCGATTGACCTCAAATTTGGCACACAAGTCATATTTGACATTACGGTCTTACTCCAACTTCCAGAATTAGATTCCAACCCCGATATCAAAAAGTCCACTTCCGGTCAAACTTCTCAAAAACCTTCAAATTTCTATCTTTAGACAAATGGCTTCAAAATGACTTACAAACCTCCAAATTCACTTCCAGTCGCGCTCCCAACTCCAGAATCACCATACGGAGCTACTCCCAGTCTCAGAATCCCAAACGGACATCGAGAACGCTGAAATGCACTTCAAGCCAAACTTAAGAAATTTCTTCCAGAATGCTAACTTCCACAATAGGCGCCAAAACGCTCCCGGGTTATTCAAAACCCAAACCGGGCATACGCCCAAGTCTGAAATCATCGCTAGAACCTTCAGATCCCAATTCCGAGGTCGTTTACTCAAAAATCCAATCCTTGTTCATTCTTTCAACTTTAAGCTTCCGAAATGAGAATTCTCTTCCCAAATTAACTCCGAACTTCCCAAAATTCAATTCCGACCATGCGTGCAAGTCATAACACCTGAAATGAAGCTGCTCATTGCCTCAGACTGCTGAACGACGCGCTAGGGCTCAAAATGACCGGTCGGGTCATTACATTCTCCCCCACTTAAACATACGTTCGTCCTCGAACGTGCTGAGAACTATACTGAAGTAGCCTGAAATCACTGTTTAGCACCTCATGCACCCTCCCGTTCTACCACAACTTAGCTGAGCATATTAGCTCGATAAATTCTGAATATATTCCCTTTTTATTCAGGAAAATAAGCCTTAGAGCCCAATTCCAACATCCAGAATTCTATGCCATGCCTGATTTCAACAGAATATCACCAAATCATTCACCACACGCTGTACCCAACATGATTGCATAACCTTGATGAATTCTTACTTGCAACACTTAACCCACAGGACCACGATAATATTTTCTAATCAACTTGGCCGACATTCAACGAGTCAGATGCTCCCATTGCACCTCATGACATAAGCAAGTCTTACTCTAACTCTTACAATACCGCCACGACGGATGAGATGTGCCAAAATTCATAATCAACTGCCGAGTCAACCAATCATTGAGTCTACACTTCTGACAAGAACATCACCACATTCTGGACCAATTAATGATCTTTGCTCCTTAATATACTTCATATAATCAGATTGCACCGATCCTAAATCCCATAATCGCTTCTCACCCAGTACAAATTGTGCAGGCAATAAGCCCTCCCAGACATGATCAAAAGTCCCATATGTTGTCACAATTTGCCAATAGGCTACCAATTAGGATGAAATACAAAAGGAAAACAAATTCTAAAAAGGAAGTTCAATTACCCCGCTCGCAAATCATACATGCAACGCAGGCAACATACTGAACAGACACCCCGCTCGCGAAGTTGGAAAAATGGAAAACAGAGCACATAAAGGCAAATAGGGCTTAACTGTACTGAACATCACACTGTTGAAGCGTGCAACCCGATCCAGATAACATAACCATGGCGGCGTGCCACCCGATCCACACATCGAACTCACATAAGGAGATGTACACCAGGCTAAATTGCTCATTACCAAAAAATACCAGATATTGGTCAGAAATACACTAAGTGTATAATACCATTCCCTGGGGAGACATATAACGCTATAATCCACAAACTCGGGCACGACTGAGGTGCGATACAAGATCTGAATCTCAAGAGCCATTCTGCTCCTATGACACCATCGCCACGCGGAACCTCAACATATAAGAATTTATCAAGCCGTCTCACAACTCATACGGCGCAATACATTATTACCTAGAATAGTTGATGACAAAATGACAACCTGACTGTTCCTCCATAAGGAACGCTCGCTGAAACGAACACAACTGGCCTGATATAAAGCCCTGTTCACATATAAATCAATCCACTAATCTCAAGCCGATTTCTGATCGCACCAACTTGGCTAATAACTTTTCAAAGGTCCATAGTAACTTCCGTTTGCCTCATAACACACAAGAACAACCATCATAATCGGAGCAACCTTCTCAGTTCATAACCCAATAACAAAGTGCCCTCCGTGCCTAAATTCTCAAATTAATAATATTACCACAATCCTCAAACTTGGTTTAAATCCTTAGCTAATCAAGTGACTACACATCACACTTATACAATCATCCCATGGGACACGCTCCCAAAAATCTTCCGAAATAAATAACGGTCCGCACATCTACCACCGGACGCTCTAACGCTGAAAAGCGATCAAGAATCCTTAACCAGGATGCAAAGCTTTTCCACAAAACATCGATCTCAGGCGACGCTGAATACAATACCAATTTACTTTAATCATTCAACCCCTTTCTTGCCCATCCGAGCCCGTGACATCCTTATCAGCACCAAACTGCAACCTTGATCCTCACTTCACATTTCCACACCTCTCACCGCACCCAACATGCCAATATACGATGATACACAAAAAAAAATTTATCATAACTCCAAATTCATTAATATTCTCACATTTCATCATATAAGAACCTTGCACTTAACTCACTTCAGGAGAATCATAGCATCACCCAGGTAAATTTCCATAACCGTAGAATATGCAAATCTGCAATTAGTGGTCCAAGCCACTATTTTCCTTCCAGAATTCGCTTCCACTTAACAGGCCATTACAGAAGAAAGCTTTTGAATAACGTCAATTATGGCGACCAACAAGCCTCACACGTACCGCCACAAATAATACACATAACTTGATCACGCTGAATAAACTGATCACTGACCCCAACATGCCAAATTCAACTATGGCTAACCAATCTACCTCCTTCGAATTTATCCTTGATTGCCTTGGAAATAATACTAACTCCATTCAACACATAACATACTCCATCTACACTCACCCTGAGGGACCTTGAATCACGAGACCAGGTTATCTCAATTCCCACGAACTCTTTCATATCACTCAAATGCTACACCACAAGTCAAAATATCATAGAGCATTCCGGGCACCTTCTTATAAGCTGCAACAAAGCTTGATTCTTATTTATACCCATAGGCTCGAAATCATTGGGCACCACACTTTAACTTCTGAATTCACTAGGACCATTATTGAGAGCCACCCGCTCTGACTTGGTCCCGAATATCATTCACTCCACAAATTTTATAACACATGAGCGAAATCACTTCCTCTGAAACCTGCATCTATACAAGGCATAAATCATGAACCTTTTTCCAAGTTCGAACATGAGCCAACAAGGTCAACCATAGCATGCCTCCAACAATTCATTCGCTCAAATTACCACTTATGGTCTTTCCGGTAGCTGAAACAACACATCGATATGCAGACAAACAGAAACCTCGCAATCAGTTAACCATGCAACCCAATCTTAGGCAGTGGGACTCTCCCACTTAGCTTGAAGCCACTATTACACAACTCTGGAACTCACCAGAATCCTTTATCTCTTTTTGGCATGACCTTATGCAATCATCCGCCGCAATTATCAGAATCTTTCTACAAATCCCCATCTTTCATATTCTGAATCATCATCCACCTTCGCATGTCCGATCTCTTTGCTGGATAACCAATATAATTCTTTGCAAAAGCTTTGCCAACCATGCGACCGCTAATCTACTCACAGGAAATAACCCGCCTGCGAAGATCACTTCATGACACCTTCAAAATGCTGCTGCACGGGATATAATCACTATGACATCAACAACCAAATCCTGATTCCAAGCTCACTCTCTAGCTGCACCAGTCCGTTCACTCCTCGCGGACATCAATTAAATGTGCGGCAACACCTTCCCAAATTCAGAGCTATGCTGCACTCTCCTCCATTTCAAGCAGCTCCTTTCCGCCATTTCAATCTTTTGCCGCATGATAGCCCATACTTGGAGTCACACCCGCAGACTTCAATCACCAATCATTAAAATCCCTAATTCGATCCAACTCTCCTTAAGGCGCGTAGTCATCCTACTACCAAGCCCATATGCAACACCGGCCACTCTCCCACTTTGGCGAAACTCATCTCCTTAATCGGTCACTCGACCTTGCTTCTCATACTTGGCCTTCTAGAAATTTTAAACACCGCCTGATACTTCCCACATGTCCTTCCTTATACTTTGCTACTCAATTGTTGCCTTAAATAAGATCTATCTTCGTGGCACTTGAATCTACCATTACTTCTAACTTTAAATCTTTCCAAAGGTCATCTTTATCGATATGCCAATGTTAGGAAATTCTGATTCGATATTAAACCACCTCACCATGCGATATCTGACAACTGAATCTCCAATACTATTTCACCACATCTTGCCATAAAGGCGAATTGTAGCAGATTATAACATCGGCACTTAGTACGTTCAATCAGAACCACGACACCCCATCATAGAAGAAAAGCTCCACCACGCTTGCAAATACCAAGTCTCATTACTTTCACCAGCCCACATCTGACCATTCTTAGTCCGTCAGCCTTTCCCCCTACTGGGAATAAAATACTGAATCCCTTGATTACACAATGAGTAAACCTCCATTCAATTCATTTGTTGCCCCGACACATGGGCAAACATACTACCATCCCAACAACACTGCGGAATAATCGCTCATAAGCATCATGGCAACCTGTGCCTAGCCTCAAGGCTTTTAGAAGTCCTGTTACTGAGCTGAAACAATAGAATATCCCTCCATAATGCATCTATAATAGTCCAATCAACTACACTGGGAAAATCATCCCACACCAAATTGGTAGTGCCATTACAATCCTTCAAATTCTCGATTTATAACAAGTGCTCGCGTCGCGTAAGATTGAGTAGGAAGGAATCAAAGGCATAAGTCTTAAAGGAATCGAACCGCACGATAAGGAAATCAAGAAGGGAAGTACTCCTAACAGCCCTATAGCCTCTCGAGGATAAGTACAGATGTCTCTGTACCAATCCTTATATCTGCAAACGCAAAATCTATATTTGCCATGGAAATCTAGCACCAAATCGAGAAGTTATCATGAATTTTTCTTATATAAGAAGTGGTTGCCCGATCAGAAGAAAGCAGCGTAGTAGAGAGAAAGCTTAGAGCTAGAAGTATGAATCCAATTCTTAATACGCTTCTCTGTTTTATTTCTTTTAGTATTATCGAGTTATCTTTTCTTTTAAATCACAATAGTGGTTTAGTTGTTGTTTCTAAATAAATTCCAGTGTAGGAAATTACTCTAGTTCCTGCTTTTAATTAAAAATGGAGAATTATTCTTCTTGAATATTTCTTTCTATTTTCTTATTTAATGGACAAGAATATTTCCATTTTTAGTACTAGTTCCTGTATGGAGTAACTTTTCTTGTGTTAGGAAAAAGACGGATCTTAATATTTCTATATAATAGTAAATATTATTCCTCAAATTCACATGCTTGAGCTAGAATTTATTTAACTTTTATCTGCTTTTACAGTTAGATGTTATTTAATTTATTAACATCTATCTATCTTGTATTGCATATTAACTGTTTATTAATTCTGTAATTGAGAGAGGCGGAAGAAATAATATAGTTAAATGTAGTATTGATAAATATTAATATTTATTCAGTAACATCTATCTCTTTAATCTTGCAATTAATTTTACACTTATTTGTAATCGAGAGAGGCGAATAGTGTAATAATCAGTCATAACAAGTAGTCTAACCGAAAGGGACTTACTAACAAGAGCATGTTTAGTTCAATCATATATTTCTTGTTCAAAAATATTATTAGTTTGAAGATTAATTTGTATAACCGAGAGGAGTGCAATTAATTATTTTACTTAAGTAATAATATATATTTATAATCATGAGAAGCATTTATACATTTTTGAGAAATAGAAATTGAAGAATAATAACTCTATTATATAGAAATATTAAGTGAAGTCAAGATCCCAACACCTTTTTATTATATTTGTGAAAAATAAAATATTTTCTAGTGCTCTATTCATGCATTTTTAGTTAGTTAATCTACAACTCAACTCTTTCTAATTTTCTCAAATAGTAAATAAAATAAGAAATGTCAGTAGAATAGATCAACCAATCTATGTGGGTTCGACATCTTTCTATACTATTATTTGACAGAATACGAGTTAGAATTTTATATGCGCTAGACACTCGTCATCTAGGCCAAGTCTTTACTACCTCAATCTTTTGTGTATCCACGCGGATGCCTTCACCCGAAATGATATGCCCAAGGAAAGCTACAAAGTCCAACCAGAATTTGCATTTAGAGAATTTTGCATAAAACTTCCCTTTTTGTAGAACTGTGAGCACTATACGCAAATGATCTGCATGCTCACCCTCTGAGAGAGAATACACCAATATATCATTGATAAATACAATTACGAACAGATCTAAAAAGGGCCTGAACACACAATTCATCAAATCCATGAATACTGCTGGGACATTGGTCAAACCGAACGAAACTCAAAATGCCCATATCTAGTCCTGAATGTTATCTTCGAAATATCTTCATCCTTAACCCTTACCTGATGGTACCCGGACCTCAAGTCTATCTTTGAAAAACACTTGTCACCTTGCAACTGATCAAATAAATCATCAATCCTCGGGAACGGTTACTTATTCTTGATCGTCACCCTATTAAACTATCTACAATCAATATACATCCGTAAGGAACCATCTTTCTTCCTCACAAATAACATGGGTGCTCCCTACGGTGATGTACTAAGTCTAATAAAGCCTTATCGAGCAAGCCCTTTAGTTGTTCCTTCAACACTTTTAGCACTGAGGGGGCCATTCTATAGGGAGGAATAGATATCGGATGAGAGCGTCAATATGATGATCCACATTTGCTTGTCCTTAAAAACATAGTTCAGCATGATGATGCCAGGGATGTAACTATTGATAGTGATGGTGTGTTGAGAATGCAAGGCCGGATTTGCGTGCCCAATGTGGACGGGCTTCAGGAGTTGATATTGGAAGAGGCCCATAACTCGTGGTATTCTATTCATCCAGGTACCGCGAAGATTTATCAGGATTTGAGGCAGCATTACTGGTGGACAAGAATGAAGAAGGACATTGTGAGTCATGTAGCTCGGTGCCTCAACTGTCAGCAGGTCAAGTATGAGCATCAGAGGCCCAGTGGTGTACTTCAGCGCATGGATATTCCCGAATGGAAATGGGAGAGGATTACTATGGACTTCGTGAGTGGTCT
>MU719496.1:0-22684 GCA_026770625.1 Nicotiana glauca
AAATAATATATATAAAAATTATATATTTATATGTCGGGTTGGTTCGGATTTTTTTATTCAATACCAAACCAAACCGAGTCGGATTTTTTAATCAGTTTAGTTTGACTTTTCGGTTTGGTGCGGTTTTTCCGTTCGGTTTACACACCCCTATTACTTACACAGCAAAATGACGGTCCATGTAAATAATGTTTAGACAGTATTGGGCTGGCTCATATTATACTAAGAATTGTTGGTTGCTTGCTTGATTGGAATTCGCATTTATCTAATTATATCTGTATTATTCTTGTTATATGATTTCTTTAAAACTTTGTCGTCCAAAGATTTTATTCATTTTTTATTTAAAAGGTAGATATTTGAGGAGATCAAAAGGAATATATATGTTATTATTAGTCAAAATAAAGAGCTATCACAGGCTGTAGCCCGCGGCTTTGAATTCGGGCATTGAGAAGCAATTTATATACTTTTAGGTTGGGAAGCAATTACTGGATAGTTGATAAAGATATATCAAATGTGTAAAGAATAAACAGTTACTTGCGTAATAAAGATCGAAAGAACTTTCTATTGACCAATAATTAGGGGTGGGCATACTTTGGGCAAACCCGAAATTCAAACCGAAATCCGAATTTCTTGAATTTTTGGTTTGGATTTTCGAATTACGGATTGGATTTTGAATTTAATTTTTAAATTTTTTGGATTTCGGAATGGATATTGAATTTGGTATTTCGAATTATTGGATATCCGAAAATCCGAAATTCTTATACTTTATATTTAATCCATTATTCATATGTCAATAGTAATAAGTTCAATACCCAGCGCATTAGATATTATCATATATATTGAATATTAATTACTTTCTATTTGGATATGGTTTTACTATTTCTACTTCTTATCTGTCGTATTAACGTCTCTATTATATTTTTTTATATGATAATTTCATTACTTTAATATTTCATTTGGATGATTGAGGTGAAAATGAAGAACTTTTCAGGAAGTTTAGCATGAGTAATTCATTTGGATATTAATTTTTATAAAAAGAAGAAACATCTCAAGTTATAAGCTTAAAACCAAAAATTCAAAATATCCAAACCGATTAATCTGAAACCGAACTTAAAAGAATCAATCTAATCCGAACTTATTTGGATTGTCATTTTTTCAATTCGAAAACTGAAAATCCAAACCGAAATTTCATATGCAATTCGAACTACCCGAACGCCTACTCCTACCAATAATATTATTAAACTTTGCCTTTCTCTTCAAGTGGTTTATCGTTTATCTTTTTCTTTTTTAATTTTTTCCTTCTTCTTCATCTCTCTTGTATTTTTCACAGGATTTGATAACTTATAATGAGAACTAACATTTAGGGTTTTACTTTTGTTTCTTTGATAATTTTTTTGATTTCAGCTTGAAGTGGAAATATATACTTAATTGGTATTAGCAAACTAAAACCAATGATGAAGGTGGGGCTTAACTATTAGGATAAGTGATACCAACTTTTGTTGACGAGAATAGCATTATAGATCGAAGTAGTCCTATAAACAAATTAAATAGCAGTTGATATAGACGTATTTATTCCATCCCAAACTTATGATATCATATGATATTAAGCCAATCCTTTGACAATTAATCCTCCATTGTTTTTGCCTATATACTCTTTCTCAAGGCAAGCTACTAGACCTACTTACTTTTGACAATAGTAGCTAACTTTGGAAATTGTAGTGATGTGGCTATTAGAGGTGTTAATACTCCATCCCTTCAATTTTACTTTTCTTTTGCACGTACCTTAAAAAAAATTAGTTATAAATATTTTTATTTAATTTAATAATTTTTTCGTTTATTTTTACTTGTTAGATTTATCTTTGCACACAACACATTCTTTAAGAAAATACTAATTAAAAAATAATTAAAATAAATTATCATATCTATTCATTGATATCAATTTATTTCTATTTCTTGTTGTCGCCACATTAATTTCTCTCCATATTTATTGGAGAAAGCCTATAATTGGGGAAAAAAAGAGAGAGGATAAAGTCTCTCTTTTTTACCACATTAATCTTTCTTCATATTTATTAGAGAAAACATAAATTGAAAGGAAAAAATAAATTATCTCTTGCTTTAAAAAACAATGAGTATTTTAAAATAACTATTTTAATAAACGTAAAAATTAAAATTGAACGGAGTGATTAGGTGTATTTTCTTTTAAAAAATCAAAAGTAACTAAATGCAATCAATTGTAAAATGGCAGGATGTCGGAAACAAACACGTTCACATTACAGTAAGACTAGTCGTAGCTTCCAGTTAGGGTTGCACAGATTTTAAAAAATAATCTGTTTAGTCCCTTTTGCACTGACAGTCTGGTTTTGTTGTTTTATCATATAGTAATACTCTAGTGTAGTTTGGGAAGGATTGACTGTTTCAACATAATCACCGGCGCTTCTGGAAGTATATGTATTTGTTTAGATTCACTTGTTTTATTACGTAAATTAATTTCTAAAGTCAAAGTCAATCATTGTACTATTGACACTTGAATTTAGGTTATAGTACATATAGTAGGCGTTTGGACAAAAGAATTGTAAAATTTCAAAAAATGATGAAAAAAATTGTCCCGAGCCAAAATCGACTAACGGTCGTGATGGCGCCGGACATAGCTGTCAGGCAAGCCAACCAAAATACTTAATTAAATTCGTAATTTAAACATATCCCAAATCACCTCTTTTATACGTTTAAACAATACATAGTAAATTCCTTTGAATAAATAATGAAACATTTAACAACTTTTAAAATTTCTGAATAAACCCAAAGACATCCCAGAACCCGGTGTCACAAGTGCAAATGTAATACAACAACCATCCGGAATACTATATTGGACAGAAAATAAATACAGTAATCTGAAAGAGACTTGTTGGCTGCAGGTCGACTTGAGAAATGCAGCTCACGTAAGTCTCCGTATCAACCATGCTGCTATGCCCACAAAGCCACTAGTGTGCAACAAAAATACACAGAAGTGTAGTATAAGTACGAAAAATAACGTGTACCCAATAAGTATCCCGTCTAATCTCGAAGAAGCAGAGACGAAAGGTCGACTTCGACACTTACTAGTGGTCCTATAATGTTATATCAATAATACATTAAATTGTGGATTTTTATAAGCATGATTGTAATTCGATAGGTTGAAGCAAGTAAACAATTCTTTCTTTTATGGGAAATTTCCAAATTCCTTTTCATCATTTATACATATATTCTTAGGCCGAGAAGAGGAAATAGCAACTTCAATAAGTTTCAAGGCAAGCAATACAAGCATGCGCAAATCATGTCGAGGTCGTACGACCCGATCCAATAGAAATATAAAATGTGCATTGCCGAAGGTCGAACGACGCGAACCATAAATGCATCTATTACCCCGCTCGCGAATCATACATGCGACGCGGTAAAATTTAAATAAACAATTACCCTACTCGCGTATCATACATGCGACACAGGTACACATAGAAATACATGCTCAAACAGCCAATTAAGAATTTATCGGGGAACATTTATCCAAATAAAAACCAATTCTCTTTTAATGATTTAAGAAAATGAAGTTTAATCCTTTTAGAAATTCATTTACCAATTCGATAAGATTTAAGCAATTCAATTGCCAATAAGATTACAGATATTCCAAGTATAACATGTTTTAGGGTCCTAGACTACCGGATTTATACATATTAGTAGCTACGCACGGACTCTCGTCACCTCGTACGTACGTAGCCCCCACAAATAGGAGCACATAACCAATTATTTTACCTATGTGGACAATTTCCTCTTACAAGGTTAGAAAGGAGACTCACCTCGCTCCGAAGATCCATTACCGGCATTCCACGACCTTCCGAAGACTCGAATCAATGCTAAATGCTCCAAAGCTAGCCAATAATTATGCAATTCCATTACTATATGCCCAATTACTCATTAAAATCTAATTTATAACAATTCCTAAACCCAGTCGAAAAGTTGACAAAATTGCCCTAGGGCCCACATGCCTGGATTCCTAAATTTTTCGAAGATAAAGTTTACCCATAGCCTCACGAACTCAAATATATAGTTGGCTCTCAATTTCATGTCTAAAATCGTGGTCAAAATCCAAGTATAAAAATTTCCTAAGTTTTCTTCAAAATTCCAAAATTTCTACTAATTTACATGATTTTCCATGCTAAAATCTAGATATAATCCAAGTAATTAACTTGCAATAGGTGGGAATCACTTACCTTGACATGGATGATGAAAATGGAGCTCCAAAATCGCTCTCAATTCGGATCCTATGGAGGAAATGAGATGAAATGATCCAAACCCATTTCTTTACACTTATACACTGCCTATACGACTCTTCTTCGGGTTCGCGAGACCACCATCGCGTTCGCGAAGAAGAAAATTTTCAAAAACCATTTTCGAAACTCTTCTCAGATAGCCTCTGGTATAATGGCCATAACTTTACGTACAAAACTACAAATAACAAATGGTTTAGTGTTTTGAAAACGATACACCAAGATCTACAACCTTTATGTTTTGGTCATCTCCCAATTCATTATAGATTTTGAGATATAAGCTGCAAAATCAGCCCTGTGCAACACAATTTCTTCTTCATCTTCCCAGATAGCCTATAGTGTACCAGATATAACGTTTTTTTTACACAAATCCAAATTCTAAATGGTTTACTTTTCTGAAAACTACACACAAAGGACTACAACTTTTATTTTTGGATCATCTCCAAATTTCTTATAGATTGCAAGATATGAGCCTCCGAAATCAGACCTGTGTAATAGAGATTTCCTTCTTCGTGAATGCGAGGATCTCTTCGCGAATGCGAAAAACAGAGTCCCTAAAGCAAAATCCTACTTCGCGAACGCGATAGGATCCTAGCGAACGCGAAGATCAACACCAGACACCAGCATCAACTATTGCAAAACAGCCCGAAATGATCTGAAACCACCTCGAAACACACCCGAGGCCCTCGGGGCCCCGTCCAATCACACAAACTAGTCCCATAACATATTAAAGACTTGCTAGAGGCCTCAAATCATATCAAACACTAAAACCATGAATCACACTCCAATCAAGCTTTATGAACTTTAAAATTTTAAACTTCTACATTCGATGTCGAAACCCGTCAAATCACATCCGATTGAACTCAAATTTTGCACACAAGTCATATTTGACATTACGGACCTACTCCAACTTCCGGAATCGAAATCCGACCCCGATGTCAAAAAGTCTACTTCCGGTCAAACTTCTCAAAAACCTTCAAATTTTTATCTTTAGCCAAATAACTTCAAAATGACCTACGGACCTCCGAATTCACTTCCGATCGCACTCCCAACTCCAGAATCACCATACGGAGCTACTCCCAGAATCGGAATCCCAAAGGGACATTGATAACAATGAAATGCACTTCAACCCAAACTTATGAAATTTCTTCTAGAATGCTAACTTCCAAAATAGGCGCCAAAACGCTCCCAGGTCATCCAAAACCCGATCCGGGCATACGCCCAAGTCCGAAATCATCATACGAATCTACTGAAACCTTCAGATCCCGATTCTAAGGTCGTTTACTCAAAAATTCAATCTTAATCAATTCTTTCATCTTAAAGCTTCCGAAATGAGAATTCTCTTTCTAAATCAACTCCGAACTTCCCGAAATTCAATTCCGGCCATGCGTACAAGTTATAATACCTGAAGTAAAGCTGCTCATGGACTCAACCTGCTGAACGACGCGCTAGAGCTCAAAATGACCGATTGGGTCGTTACATTCTCTCCCACTTAAACATACGTTCGTCCTCGAATGTGTTAAGAATTGCGCTGGAGTTGCCCGAAATCACTATTTAACACCTCGTGCACCTACCCGTGCTACTACAACCCTCTTGAGCACATTAGCTCGATCAATTCTAAAGATATTCCCTTTTATTCAAGAACATAAGCTTAGAGACCAATTCCAACATCCGAAATTGTCTATCAGGCCTACTTCGAATATATGAACACCATATCAATAACTACATGCAGCACCAAAACATGACTGCATACCTTAGCTGAATTCATACCTTGCACCACTTTACTCACAAGACCCCAATAATATTCTCTGATCAAATTAGTCAAAATCCCACGAATCTAATGCTCCCAGTCCACCTCATGATATATAGAAGTCTTGCTCTAACTCTTACAATACCTCCATGACGGAAGAAATGTGTAGAAATTCATAACAACTACCAAATCAACAATTCATTGGGTCTATACTCCTGGTAGGAACCATCACCTCATTCTGAACCAAATGATGGTCTTTGCTTCTTAATATACTTCATATAATCAGATTGCAATATTCCTAAATCCAATGATCTCGTCTCACTCAATACGAACTGCTCGGGCAATAATCCACCCCAGACATGATCAAAGTCTCATATGATGCCACAATATGCCGATAGGCTACCAATTCGAACGCGATACAAAAAGAAAACGAACTCTAAAAAGGAAATCCAATTACCCCGCTCACGAATCATATGTGCGACGTGGTCAACGTAACTAAACAGACACCCCACTCGCGAATCTTACATGCGACGCAGGCACACAACTAATATGAGCTTTACTATGAAAAATAGAAAACAAAACACATAAAAAGATATAGGAATCTGTACTCAACATCACATTATTGCGGCGCGCAACCCGATTCGAACAACATACCCATGGCGGCGTGCCACCCGATCCACCCATAACGTTCACACAAGGAGATATACACCGAGCTAGATTGCTCATTACAACAAAGTACCGAATGTGGGCCACAAGCACGCTAAGTGCATAATAGCATCCCTGGGGAGACATATAGCGTTATAAGCTACAATCTCAAGCACAAGTGAGGCACGATATACGATCTGAATCTCAAGAACCATTTTGCCTATATAGCATCATCTCTACGCGGAACCTCAACACATAAGAAATTTACCAAGCCGTCTCACAACTCACACGGTGCAATATATCATTACATGAAATAGCTGACGACAAAATAACTCCCCGACTACTCTTCCATAAGGAGCACATTGCTGAAATGAACACATCTAGCCTGTCACACCTCCTTTTTTACACACGCCCCGAGAGGGATAGTGTATAAGGGAGTTTTTCCAATACAAGTGACATTATTCGAAATGAGATTATTTATTCGATTGTATTCAGAGTCGCCACTTGGGATAGTTTATTTGGTGTCCCAAGTCACCGGTTTATTTTAAATCCAAAATCGAGGAAAATTCGACTTTCCTTTTGAAGTTTGCGAACCAGAAATTCTGAATAAGAAATTCTGTTAACCCAAGAGAAGGTATTAGGCACCCCCAGATTCCGTTCCGTGGTTCTAGCACGGTCGCTTAAACTATTACAATTGGCCTATTATCTGATTTTAATACACGGTCTAGCCTATGGTGCAATTTTTAAACTTATTAACCGATTTTTATTAATTTTAAAGAAAGATTTAACGTCGTCTAAAATATGTCTTTAGACCGCATCACATGAAATGAACCCGCAATTCGAGACACGTTTTATTCAATGTTATTAGGATTTGGATTTGGATCACATGAAATGCGCACCCGAATTTAGGAAGATAATATTATTAAAATAACGTGCCTAAAACAACTACGCATTTTAACTTTGCGAGGGTCATGGAACTTTGCTAAATGGCGCGCCTCGAATTCTAAGGATTCAAAATTAACTAAATGAGGACCATGCGTTTTGCGATTTTATTTGACATGGCACGCCTCAAATTATTCCAAAGGGCTTTACTCGACTAAAACAAACTAATTACGGATGTTCATAAGTATAATTCCTAATCTAATTTGGGATTATTGTGAGACTCAAGGCTTATGAATATATTCTTTGGAGAATGAAGTAGACTAACCATGGAAAGGTAGGCTAGCTTTGTTATTAAGGAAGGAATGGGACAACAACATATTATCACTAAAATGGGCTTGGTAGATTTCTCTTTCGGCCCAACTAACTCAGACAAACAATTTCAAACTAATATCATACTATCTATTAGCACAAAACAACAATATATTGTGGAAGTCCAATACAGCAAACAAAATTTGTTCAATTTAACCAAAGGTTAATGACTCATTAATTAATAGATCAATTCAAACCCACAATGGTCACCTCAAATTTATCAAGCTTGCGTTGTACCCAACTGAACAAATGATGCTAACAGAATATGACCAAATCAGACCAAACGTCCTTTGATTCAAACAACGAACTGCATTTTTGAGTAAATCCACAACTGGACATGGAATCAAAATTCACATTAGTAGAAAGAGTTAATAAAGTAACCATTCAACCACAGTTCATGAATCAAGCTATGTAGGATCAATAAGAATCAACTCAAAATAACTATTCAAATAATTGAGAACCTTTTGGACAGATTCAACCCCTATACTAATCAGCGAAATCCACAAGTCCATATTTTCATTAGAAATACCCCCAACTTCAGTAACGTGATCAAATAAATGAAAAGGTTATGTGTTTCCAACAATTATGACCCAACTTCCTTAAGAAGAGAAGTGATTAACTTAAGTAGTAAACTAATTTTCTTAAACCAAATAAAATCAAATAAGTATAAACACAACACCGAGCAGATATTTCAATCAATCGTTAAGAATGAAGAGAGTAAAGAATTACACCTCACTAGAGCACATTTCCAAAGCTAACAAAGAAATTTCGCAGAAATCCTACTGCTGGTCGCTGGCCGGAAACATGAACTGCACCTACAAACCTCGACGCACCTCAACCAATTCGAACCAAAAGTGTACTGGAGCTCAAACGACGACTCAGAACTTTCAAAACCAGAGCGGAATTTTTTTTTTTGTTTTTCAATGGAAACGAAAATGAGTTAAGTAAAATATGATTCAAAGGTCGTCGTTAATGGAGTTGCGACCAAATTTACAGCTATTGGTTTCATGAGAGGTCAAGAAGCAACAACGGCTATGGAGGGGGGTTGCTGCGTTGTTTGCGTTGTATTTGGAGAAGAGGAAGATGATGCCTGAGGTAAGGTTTAGGGGTGTGGTTGACTGGAGGGTGGAAGTTGTTTTGTGCTGGAGAAGATGGGTCTTTGTTCTCACGGTGAAGACTGAAAAGTTCAGGGAGGGTCTATCCTATGTGAATTGTAGCTGTTATATTTTTAAGTGTAGGTTTATATTTTAGGTGTAGCTGTTATATTTTTAAGTGTAGGTTTATATCTTAGGTTTATATTTTAGGGATTATATTAGGTGTATGGGCGTAGGGATTATGGGCGTAGGGTATTGGGCTAAAGACGAAAAAAAATGGACTACAAGATTTATAAAGACGGGATAAACCAACCTAAAACTAATTCCTCCTTCTAAAATTATATACAATTATAATATAAAAATATAAAACTAATTTTAATTAATTGAACTAAACTATAAAACATAAAACCATTTTTTGTGTTTCAAGATTATATATAAAAAAAAAAGATAAGGTACTATTTTTGTATATTTTTTATTTAAATTTACGAAAGATACATAAACTAAAATATTTTTTATAATTTTTATTTTTTGTGACGAAATAAAGTAAAAGAATCAAAATTAGCTGAAATTGCGATATTATGCCTAAACTAAATATCTACATGCCATACTAGGTGAAATTTCCGGGAGGGTCAAAAATCACATGTGTACATGACCTGATATAGAGCCCATATTCACATCTAAATCCATCCACCGACCTCCAGCTGATTCTGATCGCACTGAACCAAGCTAATAACCTTTCAAAGGTCCATAACCACCCTCTTTTTCTCATAAAACACGAGAACAACCATCATAACTCGAGTAATCCTCCACAGTCCATAACCCAATAAATCAAGTGCCCTCCAGGCATCAATTCCCAAATCAACGATATCACCACGATCTTCATACTTGGTTTAACTCTTCAACCAATCAAGTGACTACATGCCACACTTATACAACCTTCCCGTGGGGCACGCTCCCACAACCTTCTGAAACAAATAACATGTCCTTACATCCAAACCCCCGGCCGCATTAACGCTGAAAAGCGATCAAGAATCCTTAACTAGGATGCAAAGCCTCTTTCACAAAATACTGATCTCAGGTGACGCTAAAGACAATACCAACTTACTTTAAACATCTAAACCCCTTTCCTGCTCATTCGAGCTCGTGACATTCTTATCAATACCAGATCGCAACCTTGATCCTCACTTCAAATTCCATACAACTCACTGCACCCAACATGCCAATATACGATAGAACACAATTTTTATCATAATTCCGGAACCATTAATAGATTAACACTTCATCATATAAAAGCCTTTTACTTAACTCATTTCAAGGGAACCATTATAACCCGTGGTTAAATTCTCATAACCACAAAAAATACCAATCTCAAGTAGTGGTCTAAACCACCACAACTCTTCCGGGATCCATCTGCACGTAATGGGTCATAATAATCGAAAGCCTCCAAATAAAATCAATTACGGAGACCGTCAAACTTCGCACGTATTACTGTAATTATTTACATAACTTAACACGCTGAAGGAACTAATCGTTGCCACCATTATACCAATTCAACCATTACTGACTGATTTTAATTCTTCCAATTTACTCTGGGATTGACTTAGGGATAATAGTAGCCCCATTCAAAACATCACGAACCCAAATCCGCACTCATCCTGAGTGACCTTATTTTACGATACCATGTTGTCTCAGTTCCCACGAATCATCTTATGTCCTCCTTATGCGCATATTTGCATCCTCAACTGGTACACCCATTCTGATAATTCCTCTATGGATCCGAAGTTATTTTTTCCTATTCCTCTCAATTTATACCGCAGACCGAAGATAACACAAAACACTCCAAACTCTTTATCATAATCTGCTGCAAAAGCTCGATACTCAATCATACTATAGACTTGAAACCCTTAGACATCACACCTTAACATTTAAACCCACTAGGATAATTATTGAGAGTCACTCACTCTGACTTGGTCCCGAATATTATCAACTGCAGGATCCACTACATGACCACCCTCTCAAAGAAGCACCCGGCCAAATCACCTTCCTTTCAGCTCACTTCTACTAAAGCATAATTCCTGAGTCTTCCCAAAGCCTGAACATGAATCGATGATGCCAATTATAGAACACATTCTTCAATTCCTTTGCTGAAATTACCAATGATGTTCTCTTTCCTTAGTCGCAGTAACCCATCAATATGCCGATAATTATAAATCTCACAAATAGATGACCAAGCAATCCAACTGTAGGCAGTGGGACTCTCCCACTTAGCTTGAAGCCACTATTGCACAACTTTGGAACCCACCAAGATTGTTTATCTCTTATTGACATGACCTTGCGCAACTAAACCGCCAGATTCCTCGAAATCCTTCCGTTAGCATTTCATGAACACTCTGAATCTTTAGCAACATTCACATATTAGACATCTTACCGGATAGCCAGTAAAATCCTTTGCAGGAGCTTCACTAACTACGCGACCGCTGACCTGCTCATAGAAAATAACCCACCTGAGCCGGTGCTCATTCAGCAGCTGCACAAGTCCATTTACTCCTTGTGGACATCAACTAAATGTGCGACAATATCTTCCAATTCAAAGTTATGTTGTATCCTTCTTCATATCAAGAAGCTCTTTTCCATCATATCAAATATCCCATTGTTATGTTAGCCAATATTTCAAATTAAGCTCGTAGACCTATTCACTGTCCACCATGAATCCCAAATCTCTCTAAACTTTTCTTGAAGAGTGTAGTCATCTTACCACATAACCCATATGATACTCTGCCCCAAAGGCGAATTGAAGAAAATCATAACACCAGCGAACTTAACGTATTCAACAAGGACTATGACACCACACCATAGATGAAAATTCTACCATGCTCGAAAATACCAAGTCATCTTACTCCATTAAACCAAACTTGAACATTCAAAGCCCGATTGCCTCTCCTCCGCCGAAAATAAAATTCTAAATCTCTGAATCTTGCATTGAGTAAACATCCTTCCAAGTCATTCATTGCTTCAACGCATAGACAAACATCCTACTATTACACCAATACTATGCGATAAAAACGCACAAATCTTCATAACAATTAATGCCAAATCTCAAAACCTTAGGTAATACTGATACTGAACAGAAACAACAGAACGGCATTCCGCAAGGCGATGACAATAACCCAATCAAATACGTAGGGAGGAATATCCCGCACCATATATGTAGTACCATTACAATTTCTCAATTCTCGATCTATATAACATGCTCTTCACGTCGCATAAGATTGAGTATGAAATAAACAAAGGCATAAGCCTAAAAGGAATTAAAACGCACAATGAGGAATCAAGAAGGGAAGTGCTCTTAACAGCCTTGTAGCCTCTTGAAGATAAGTACAGACATCTCTGTACCGATTTGCAAGACTCTACTAGACTTGCTCATGACTCGTGAGACCTAAGTGAACCTAGTGCTCTGATACCATGTTGTCACGATCCAAAATTGACTAAGGGTCGTGATGGCACCGGACACCGCTGTCAGGCAAGCCAACCAAAAAACTTAATTAAATTCTCGTTTTAAACATTTCCCAAATCACCTCTTTTATACGATCAAACAATACATAGTAAATTCCTTTGAATAAATAATGAAACATTTAACAACTTTTAATATTTCTGAATAAAACCAAAGATATCCCAGAAACCAGTGTCCCAAGTGCATGAGCAATTTCTGAGAAATAATGTAATACAAAAACCGTCCGGAATATAATATTGGACAAAAAATAAATACAGTAATCTGAAAGAGACTTGATGGCTACGGGTCGTCTCGAGAAATACAGCTCACCTAAGTGTCCATATCAACCATGCTGCTATGCCCACTAAGCCACTAGAGATGCATGTGCCTGTACAACAAAAATGCACAGAAGTGTAGTATGAGTACGAAAAATAACATGTACCCAATGAGTATCCCGTCTAATATCAAAGAAGTAGAGACGAGAGGTTGACTTAGATACTTACTAGTGGTCCAATAATGTTATATTAATAATATATTAAATTGTGGTGTTTTATAAATATGATTGTAATTCGATAGGTTGAAGAAAGTAAACAATTCTTTCTTTGAAAGGAAATTTCCAAATTCCTTTTCATCATTTATACATATATTCTTAGGCCGATAAGAGGAAATAGCAACTTCAATTAGTTTGAAGGCAAGAAAGACAAGCATGCGCAAATCATGTCGAGGTCGTACGACCTGATCCAACAGAAATGTAAAATGTGCACTACCGAGGGTCGAACGGCGCGAACCATCGATGCATCTATTACCTCGCTCGCAAATCATACATGTGACGTGCTCAAATTTAAATAAACAATCACCCTGCTCGCGTATCATACATGCGACGCAGGTATAAATAGAAATACATGCTCAAACAACCAATTAAGAAATTATCGGGGAACATTTATCCAAATAAAAGCCAATTCTCTTTTAATGATTTAAGAAAATGAAGTTTAATCCTTTTAGAAATTCATTTACCAATTCGATAGGATTTAAGCAATTCAATTGCTAACAATATTACAGATATTCCAAGTATATCATGCTTTAAGGTCCTAGACTACCCGGACTTACACATATTAGTAGCTATGCACGGACTCTCGTCACCTCGTGCGTACGTAGCCCTCACAGATAGGAGCACATAACCAATTACCTATGGGGACAATTCCGTCTTAAAAGGTTAGAAAGGAGACTCACCTTGCTCCGAAGATCCATAACCGACATTCCACGTCCTTCCGAAGACTCGAATCAATGCTAAATTGTAAGGCCCCGTGAAATCCCGACTCAAAAACCCGGATCCCGTGGTGCCAAGTTAGGATTGTGTGTTAGAAATTAGTAAAGGCGCGGACCTTTTTGGATTGAATGATGTATTAAACAAGAATAAGTTTCCAAAAAATGCAAGAAATGCGGTCTAGAATGCGGTCGCATAATTGAAATGCGGACCGCATACCTGCCGCAGAGTGAGGCAGAATGTTGGATGAAATTAAAGTGGGAAATGCGGTCGAAATGCGATCGCATAATCAAAATGCGGACCGCATAAGTCGTCGCATATTTTCCTTTGAATTTGCGAAGGTCAGTTCTGCGGTGCACTTTGCGACCGCAGAATACAAATGCGGACTGCATTATTACCGTATACCGAGTCAGAATGTTTAGTTTTTGGGGGAGCATTCTGCGGTCCATTATGCGGCCCGCATATTAATTCTGCGGTCGCATAGTTGACTCGGGGCTCCAATTTTCTAATTTTTAACCCGACTTTCCTATCGATATAACCGGTGTATTAGCTCATTTTAAGCATTCATCTGAGCAATTCTAGAGAGATTAAGAGGTTCCTTAGAGAGGGGAAGTCTCTCATCAAATTATTCTATAAGATTGGGCTAAATCATTGAAGAAAACTAAGAAAAGGCTCCTGAATCTTCATCCCAAGAGGTAAGGCTCCATCACCTCAGCTCATATTTGTATACTTAGCCATATGGGGCCATTAGGGAAGTAATTCATGGGTATGAGAATGAATATATTGCATGCATGCCACCTTAGAGTATTGGAAAGTAGTAAAATTAAAAAGGAAGCAATTGGGGGTATACCATGATATGCTCGAGCCAAACTAGAATTTCAGTTTCGTCTCTAATTCTCAATTTTTAATTCAAAATTTCTTGCTCAATAGATTGAAGCTCTAAGAGTTTCGAAAAATTTGAAAAAAGTAAGGAACAACCTTATTGAGGTATGTATGGCTAAAACCCCTTTTTATTTGAAATTGAGCTCCGTTGTCATTACGAAAGTGTGGTAAGAGGTAAATTGGCTGGAGTATTGATTATCATTATGAATTAATTGATTTGCATATAACTATACATATTCGTGAAGGATGTGCCTCGATGTGAATAATGTACAAATCTTGATAATTAGAGAATGATGAAAAGTATAATTATGTGTTGAATTACTTGGGCTATAAGCCGACATTGAAACAAAGAACTATTTGTGCTAGCTATATGCTCACTTACCTGTGATTTGTAACTTGAATTATCCTTGATTTGTGTCGGATTGATATTTGAAAGTGTTGACTATTGGGAATTGAGTAATGCCTCCAATGAGGTGACCTAGCCGGTCGGGTCGTGATCGGACACCATGCCGCACACATGGTGGTAATGTGCTGATATTAGATTTTGGATAAGGAAAATGAAATATTGATTGTGAGTAATACCTCCAATGAGATAACCTAGCCAGTCGGGTCGTGACCGGACTCCGCTCGAGATGGCGGTGGTAATGAGGAAAGTGGTGAACTCGTGACAGAATTGCCCTAATCTGTGTTATGGAAATTGTATGAAGAACTATATGAGTTATTTCTTTGATTTGCCCGTATTAATTGCTTGTATCTATTTGATAGTTCTTTCTAGTAAAATGGTGTTTAGTTATACATACCAGTACAATTCAAATGTACCGACGCCCCTTTTTGCCGGGGGCGCTACATTCATGTCATGATTATAGGTGGCCCCATAGCGGACAGTGCAGACCGAGTGTAGCGGAGCGTTCATCTACTCGAAGTCACGGTGACCCCTTTATTCTTCCATGGGGCTGCATGGTGTATCTTTTGTTATTACAGTTTTCTTTCATTTTGAGGTATAGCCGGGGCCTTGTTGCTGACATAGTCATGCTTATATGTTGTATCTTTAGAGGCTCCAAAGACACTAGTGTGGGTTGTGTACGGGTTTTGGGGAGTCCCCTCTGTGTATATGTTGTAATCCTAACTNCGAGGTTGGGGTGTGACATAAATACTCCAAAGCTAGCCAATAATTATGCAATTCCGTTAATATATGCCCAATTACTCATTACAATCATATTTATAACAATTCGTAACCCCGATCAAAAAGTTGACAAAATTTTCCTCGGGCCCACATGCCCGGATTCCTAAATTTTTCGAAGATAAAGTTTACCCATAGCCTTACGAACTCAAATATATAGTTGGCTCTCAATTTCATGTCCAAAATCATGGTCAAAATCCAAGAAAAAAAATTTCCTAGGTTTTCTTCAAAATCCCAAAAATTCTACTAATTTACATCTTTTTCCATATAAAAATCTAGATATAATCCAAGTAATTAACTTGCAATAGGTGGGAATCACTTACCTTGACATGGATGATGAAAATGGAGCTCCAAAATCGCTTCTAGGTCGGCTCCTATGGAGGAAATAAGATGAAATGAGTCAAACCCATTTCTTTACACTTATACACTACCCATACGACTCTTCTTCGGGTTCACGAGACCCCCATTGCGTTTGCGAAGAAGAAAATTTCCAAAAACCATTTTTGAAACTCTTCTTAGACGACCTCTAGTATAATGGCCATAACTTTTCATACAAAACTCCAAATGACAAATAGTTTAATGTTTTGAAAACTAGAAACCAAGATCTACAACTTTCTTATTTTAGGTATCTCCTTGTTCATTATATATTTTGAGATATAAGCTGTCAAAGTTAGTCCTGTGCAACACAATTTCTTCTTCATCTACCCGGACAACTATAACTTGTTTTAAACAAATTCAAATGCTAAATGGTTTACTTTTCTGAAAACTAGACACAAAGGTCTACAACTTTTATTTTTGGATAAATTCCTTATAGATTACAAGATATGAGCCTCCGAAGTCAGACCTGTACAATAGAGATTTTCTTCTTCGTGAACGCGAGGATCTCTTCGCGAACGCGAAGTACAGAGTCCCTGAAGAAAAATCCTTCTTCGATAACAACTCCAGAATCACCATACAGAGCTACTCTCAGACTCGGAATCCAAACTTATGAAATTTCTTCCAAAATGCTAACTTCCACAATCGGCGCCAAAATGTTCCCGGGTCATCCAAAACCCGATCCGAGCATACGCCAAAGTCCGAAATCATCATACGAACCTACTGGAACCTTCAGATCCCGATTCCTAGGTCGTTTACTCAAAAATCCAATCTTAGTCAGTTCTTTCAACTTAAAGCTTCCGAAATGAGAATTCTCTTTCCAAATCAACTCCGATTTTCCCGAAATTCAATTCCGACCATGCATACAAGTTATAATACCTGAAGTTAAGCTGCTCATGGCCTCAAACTGTTGAACGACGCGCTAGAGCTCGAAACGACCGGTTGGGTCGTTACAAAAATTTTCAAGTGAAAATGGTATTTGAAATTTTGAGTTGTGTTTGGACATAAATTTCAGTTTGGGTTATTTTTGAAGTTTTGTGAGTGATTTGAGTGAAAATTTTGAAAAATAACTTTTTAGATTTTTTTTAAATTTTTGAAAATTTTCAAAATGCATCTTCAAGTGAAAATTAAAATTTTTATGAACAAACGCTGATTTTGAAATAAAGAAAAAAAAATTTATGTCCAAACGGGCTCATAGTAAAAAAAAAATCGTTGTCAATATATTGTAACTGACTATAACAAGTTAAGAGTTTGTTTCTTTCTAGGTTAACATATTAAGGTTGATTCATGAAGTTGCATATTGTTGTAAGTCAACATAATAAGGTGGTGTAAAAACATATAGAATATTAGTGTACGCAACTTAAATTCTTCATCTATATTATTATGTAGTAATTACTCTCTGTATTCTCAGCTCAAGGCTATTGTAAGCACTAATTAAAGTTCACGAATAACGTTGCGCACAGCAACGTTCGTTCATTTCATGCGAGTGAATTCTTTCAAAGTTGTGTATATTCACGAGGGCAGGTGTGATTTCGTAAGGCAAGTTATACATCCTAAGCTAGATTACGTTTCAGGACTAGGGAATGGAAATGAAATTAAGGAGGGAGTTTTTGAAGGAAAAAAAAAAACAGATAAACAAAGGTACATTTGTTTGGTTCGTGAATGAAAGATAGGGAAATGGAGATTCTCTTCACTCAACAATTAGTTACTCCGTATGAAATCTCAAGAGGAGGATATCAGAATCTAGTTAGTACTCAAAAAAGTTATTGTTTCATCTATAACCGATGCAAATAGATGACAATGGAATCATAACCAAGATTTAAACTTTCATATTTAACTTGAAGGTTCTTTGTATTAAATTCTTTATATTGTTAAAACTCTAGTTTCATATGTGAAAGTACAAGGGGATGAATTGTGGCCTATTAAAATTAGTTGACTAATTATAAGTTTAGTCGACTAGGTTTCACGCAGCAAATAGGTAAAGCAAAGATAAATGAAACGAATAGAAAGCTAAACAAGACACATCAATTTTTATACTGGTTTAGTACCAGTGTGATACTTATGTCCAGTTCCCTTGGGTCACAAGGGTTCTCTTAGATCTTGATGAGAATTACAATAGTGATGGTTTTAGTTCGTTCACCACCAACGATGATTAACAGTAATTTCTGGATGTTGACACAACTCCTTTTTGTGTTCTAACTCTTCCTATTTTTTGTGACACTTGTAAATATAGGAATACAATGTTTGTGCTAAGAACTAGAGAGACTTAGAAGACAGTGTTTCTAGTTGTGTGAGTCTTCTTCTTGAGATTGGCAGTCTTCTTAAAGAGAGTTTGAGAGCCGTTGCAAATTGATCTTGATTGAGGCACTAAATCGTTTTGCAGATTGATCTTGATTGAGGCACTGAATCTTCTAAGATATTTGACCCAAGGGGTGACTATGAATCACACTATAGATGGGCTGGATTCATTTATGTCCTTCTTCTTTCATGTCTTCATTTTATGGAGTGATTTGAGGCTTCGATTTGGTTGGTCAATCTTCTAATATAGTCCTTGAGGAGTGGCCTGGTATTCTCGAGCGGCACTTGATATATTTCTTTTGTTAGAAAGGCTCGATGTCCTTTGATTGAGATTGAGATGGTGGGACTGATTTGATTTCCTTTTTGATGACTTGACTCCCTTTGATTTAGCATCATCAATTCTGGACTCCCTTTGATTTAGCATCATTGATCTTATCTGCTCCATATTGATGCCCTCGATGGTGTCTTGATTCCTGCAATCAACATAGATAGAATTTAGCTTTGCACAATTGTCATTATTAAAATTTAGATGTAACAATCTCCCCTTTTTGATTATGAAAATAAAGAGAGAGTAAACATGTATACTTCCCTTTTATATAACTTGAGATGCGTGCTCCCCCTGAGTTGATGCTGCTCCCCCTGAGCTAATTTTCCCTCTGAGTTGTTTGATTTACTCTCCATAATTTTCTTTCCCTTTGATATCAATCAAAAAGGGAAAAAAACAAACCAAGGATACAACATAGAGATAATAATAATATACACATAATTTGTAAATTACCAAGGGCAGCAAAAGTCATGCCTTCAGTAGAGGCATGGAGTAATGGTTCATACGGACTAATGCACAGATAAGTCACAGAGCAAAATGATGCACAAAATAAAAATAAAAATTGTCTTTAACACACAGAACACGCCCTAAGTTATCTCCAGGAAGTACTTGAGAGTGTTGATCTCTTTGGTGCAGAAAGAGTCATAGGAGGTTTCAACATTATTGACGAGCTTGTCCATCCTTGTAGTCATGAAGTTGAATGCCCTGATTCCTTGCCTCTGTGTGGCTCATATATCCATCCTTAGCTTGGCCACATCTGTACTTGTTTCCTTGGTGACTTCCCTGATCTTGTCCACTTATTCATTCATCTCAGTAAGCAGGAGTTTTACCCCATTTTGATATACCTGAATCTGCTGAAAATTTTGAGAAGTAGTCGACTGAGGCTCTGATAGTTCAATGGGAGCTTATACTTGCACTGTAACACTTTCAACTTTGGCATGCCTGATCCATCCATCATCACTTAAAGTATACCACATCATAGAAAAAATTGTCTTATCATAGGTACTAGTAATGTGCTTAGGTGAGAAAGGTGCCAAGTCAACCTTCATAACTTTAAGAATATGTGATATTAGCAGACCATAGAGTAGACAAGCAGCAGAAGAGGATATATCCCTAATACTCTCAAGCATATACTAACAAATCCATACAAACCAGTGAAGTCTTTTATTGTTCACAAGACAGTAATGAACAAAAATATCTCTGGCAGACAAAGTGTTGAGGGACCCAGTTTTGGAAGTAAAGTGATGGCTATCATGTGGGCAAAAACTCAGTATTCCATCTTAAGATTTTTGGGACCAATGTCGGGAGGGTAATCAGACAAGGAGACTTTTGCCTCTTCTAAGGAAACCTCAAAATCTTTTAGCCAGGAATTTGGTACAAAAACATTATACCCATTAAACTTAACAGAAAAGATCTTCTCAAATTGGTAAGAATCAAGAACAATTCGAGTTCCTAAAATCATGGACTCCACATCATCTTATCATTCACAAACAAATTAGCATAGAACATTCTCACAGGTTCTTTATAAATAAAGTTCCCAACAGTATTGAACAGAGAAGAGAGTCGTTGAAAGTCAAAAATAGCAGTCACATCACAGTACAAATTTTCATAAGAGAAAGACTTACCAAGCGTCCATACGCCATAGACTTTGACTTATAGGACTCAAACCTTGATTTCTCAATTGGTCCATAGAAGATTAATTTGTCCTCTAGCCCAAATTCCATACTTTCCACTTTCCCTTTCTTGCATGCAAGCTTTTTGGGGGGTTTTCTCCATGGGCCTCTTTCCTGCCTTTTTCTGGCTGATGGGAAAGTCTTCTGATGATTCACTAATTTCATTGTCTGTTTTGAGAAAGTCTGAGTCAATGGATGATTCCAGGTCTACGGTTTCTTCGGGGTTATGGGTTTTTTAAAAATATCTGCTTCGCCTGGTGGCAGTGGAGGAAGAAAGGTTTCTTTTTGCCATTATGAAAAAATTTGTGTTGAGAGAATAATGAATGAAGAGGAGAGAAGGGGTTCTTATCTAGGCGTTTGGAAGATTGAATGGTTGCATTGGTTAAAGGAAAGGGTAGATTCAGAAGGAGGTGACTCGTTTGAAGAGATATTATGATGGTTCTGATGGATATGTAATAATTATATCTACACAAAGCAAATATACTACACAGTTAAACACATATAATAAAGGAAATAAAATATTATAAATATATGCGAAAGATTTATTTCAAAAAATAGACATAATGCCAATCTTTTTCGCAGGAACAAACTCTTTCCTCTAAAAGAGGTTTTGTAAAAATATCAGCAAGTTGAGATTCAGTACTAATAAATTCTAATACAATGTTACCTTTAGCAACATGATGATGGATAAAATGATACTTGATTTCTATATGCTTTTCTCTAGAGCGATGCACAATTTTTTTTATAAACATATAGCACTAGTATTATTACAATATATAGGAATAGAGGTAAGAGATAAGTCATAGTCGAGGAGTTGATGCATAATCCAAAGAACTTGTGTACAACAGCTTCCAACATCTAAATTTTCTGCTTTAATCGTTGATAGGGCAACACAATTTTATTTCTTTCTATTCTAGGAAACTAGTGCATTTCCCAATAGTTGACTTGTGCCACTAGTACGTTTCCTGTCAATCTTATCACCTGCAAAATCTGCATCTGAAAAACCTTTTAAAACAAAATTGTTACAGTGAACATACCATAATCCTAATTCGGAGGTCCTAATAAGGTATCAAACAATATGTTTAACCGCATTAAGATGGGATTACTTAGGAGCTGACTGCAATCTTGCACATTTACACACATTGAACAATATATCTGGTCGACTAGCAGTGAGAAATAATAATGATCCAATCATTCCTCTATACATGGTTTCCTCACTTTTACCATTGTTGTCTTCATCAAGCGTAGTTGTTGGACTCATTGGAGTCCCAATAGACTTAGCGTTCTCCATGCCAAATTTCTTTATAAGTTCCTTGATGTACTTGGTTTAGCTGATAAAGATCTCTTTAGGAGACTGTTTGAATTGAAATCCAAGGAAAAAAGTTAGCTCTCCCATCATGCTCATTTCGAATTCTCCTTTCATAGTATGAGAAAATTCTTTACATAGAACAGAGTTAGGACTTCCAAATATAATATAGTCAACATAAATTTGCGTGATAAGATTACGTAAATTTTAGTGCTTAATAAACAGAGTTGTATCAATGTTACCTCGCTTGAAACCTTAATTTTGAAGAAAAGAGCTTAATCTTTCATACCAGGCTCAGGGAGCTTGCTTGAGTCCATATAAAGCTTTAGTCAACTTGAATACATGATCTGGGAAAGTATCATTTACAAATCCTAGAGGTTGCTTCACATAGACTTCTTCAGAGATGAAGTCATTTAGAAAAGACTTTCGACGCCCCCGTTTTTCCCCCCTTTCTTTGAAAAGAGAAAGAAATCGGGTTTACGACGTTATGGACAAAACAACTCTTATTCCCTTTTGAGGAATCGGGTTAAGGAGTTTGAAGAGTCGCCACCTAATGATTATAGTGCATTAGGACACTTTAAAGAGAAGAAGCGATTTTGAAAGAAAACCAGAGTTTAGGTAATGGCTTGAGATTATCTCGAGGGTAAGGTGTTAGGCACCCCTCAAGATCCACTAGTGTGGTTCCCGGCCATGCTTTAATTGTGACTTTAAAAGAAAGGGAACACGTAAGGTTTGCATATAGAAATTACAGATAAGTTTGAAAGTTTTAAAAAAATGACATAAATGATTAAAAGAAGGATTAATTGGAAGGAAACATAATTTTAAGAAAAACATTATACACAAATAAGAAAAAGGA
>MU719496.1:23178-40426 GCA_026770625.1 Nicotiana glauca
CGAGATATTAGCGCACCGGTCATCATATCCATATTATACCCTTCCCACCCCATTAAGGTATTTAAATGAGTGGATTGGTCACGAGTGCTTATTGCGTGCTATTACCCGTCCCGTCCTATAGGTCCTAGAGGGTGTTTTAGGACCACTATTCCTATAAGGTGAGGGCTAGGTTGAACCCTTAAGTTTAAAGGCAAAAATACTAAGCGACATACAAAAGCAAGTAGGACTTCATATAAGGGATCACGTAAAGGCATGTAAAAGGCTCAAATACCCCTCCACGAATAGACATACAATTAGCACGCCTCAATCACATTTAAGGTCTAAGGGAGTGAGAGTTTAAAATCAGGAATATTCAAAAATAGATTAGCATAGAAGCTGAAAGTTTGGGCAGAATTTGGCAGGAGAGTTGCAAAAAACTGAAGGTGAAGCAGTAAAATACGTATCATTTGGGAATAGAAGAAAACAGTTTTTTTTCAAACACAGTTAAGACCATATACGTATGCAGTATCCTGCGAACAGGAGAACAATTTTCGACAGGTATGGTGGAAAACGTATAGCACCAGAGAAAGAGGAGTAAATACATTAGTATTAAACACATTCACAAAAGACGTTTAAAAGCACAATACTCTGCTCTTTTTTAAAAATAGTAGTTTAGCTTCAGACTGAAAAATAACATATAGCGGGACGTAAAAGTTATTCCGGATTGCAAAAAAGAAAGAGAGAATACTGAATATATTAGTGTCAATAATATAGCCTTTGAAAATTACAGAGGTCGTAATAAGTTTTTAGGGAAAACAGCATTCCAGTCTTGGACTAGAAAAGTAACTTGGTTGAAAACATATAGATGAAAAAGTAAGACAGGAATTTAGTAGTAAAGCCAAACAGACTTCAGGGAGGCAAACAATTTTGGGTAACTTAAAGAGGTCGAATGACTTAGACTTAAGACGATTAATCAATTTTATCCGGCCTAAGGCTTGCCTAGGCATTATAGCAGAAAGCGGACATGCACATCATTTTTTGGTTTTAGAGAAAACCCGTTAACCAGCCTGACGTGATTGAATAACTAATGAGATGGCCAAAACATTGCAAGTGGACTCCTAATTGCATGATATCTGATGCATGTAATAGTCCTAAGACATGATATCTAAATGCAGTAGTAGAACTTTTAATTGTCAACTAATTATGGTTATGAAAAATAACATACTGAAAGCAAAGGAACCTAGGAGCAGGATTTCTATATGTAGAATGCATGCCCTATACATGATTTCTATTGCATGAATAGATAAGTAAAATCCTATAGACATGTTCTCTACCCGTACCCTTAAATAAACATGCATAACCCTCCCCAATTTCACTATAAAACCCCATTGTTCTTTACAAGTTATTACCGATCAAGTAATTAAATTACAATAGTGAAGAGTAAAACAAATAGTGAAGAGTAAAACAAGAAATTATTCTATAGGGAGCCTTCAGCCAGGCCCAAATCTCCAACCTCACTCCTTTCAAATTTCACAGCCTTTACCAAGAGTTTGGGTGCAGCAAAGTTCCCTAGGGGTCCCTAGGGACCCTGGCCAATACCAGACACCCAAGACAAATCATCATTGACAAGTGCAAGTGTGGAATTGCCAGCCTTGTGCATCAAAGTTCAGTGGGTACTCAAGGTACCCAAAGCAATGCTTGCACTAAGGGGGCAGAACCTAAATTCTAAGAGTAGTGAGATTGTGATAGGATTTGAAGAAGTTGAGATGAAAACAATTGAAAGAGGATTCACATGAAAAACAGTTTTGAGAGAAAAGTACTCAATTGAGTTCGAAAACAGTTAATATGGGACCAGTTTTGAAAGCAAAGAGTGACACAGTACTCAGAGAACACAAACAGGGGCAGGGGGAACGGGAACAAATAACTTACAAGCAAGAACACTGAACATCAAAGAGAAGTACTTCAGAATAACCAGGCATGTTTCAAACAAAGGGGTAAGGGTCTTAACAGCATTAGATTGACAGATTCACACATCAGGAAGAGGTTCAGGGTTACTTAATAGCTAAAAGGGTCCTGAATACATGCTAATAGAGTACAGGGGTGAGGGGAAATAAGGAGAAACATGCTAAAAACAAGCACAGGCATGCCAAACTATATTAATCACCACAAAGGCATGCTAATTGTAGTAAGAGCAACAAAACCATAAGTAGAAGCATGCAAGAAACAAAAGGAAGTGTAACACAAATAGAAACATATTGCTTTTGGGGCTGTAAATCAAATAGGAGACATACCAGTTGAAGGTAAAGTAATGCATGGTAGTGGTGAGTTATAGTATGCAAGATGGTGTGTAGAGAGAGCAGCAGTATAGAGAAGCAGCAACAATAGCAAAAGTGAACAACAATAGCAGAAGTGAGCAGCAATAGAAGTGAGCAGCAGTATAGAGAGCAATGGAAGTGAGCAACAATATAATGGAGCAGTGAAATAGTCTAAAACTCAGCCTGAGTTTCAAACTAGTAGAGCAACCAGTAGTCACAAGAGAAGTGAGAGAGATTATGTAAAACAAAGAGAGAGTACTAAATATTTTTTTTTGTGTGAGAGAGAGTTCAGAATAATTTTGTTCGTGTCTGTGTCTGTTAAGTGAGAAAAGAAGAGTAATACTTATAATTTTTTGAAAACCAATAGAGAATAGAGTAGTAAGTATATAATTATAGAAACAGTACCAAATTGACTCAATCATAGGACTTAATTCAATTAAATCAAGGACTCATGATTCGAATAGGAGTACAGATTATCAGAAAAGAATCAATCAGTCGATTAATAAGCATGCAGCATGTAATAAAGTCCAAGTACATAATGCTCCAAATGAGGAAAATGTATGTTGAGCATTCGAATAACATGTTTAAGTACACAAATAAGGTAAAATACAAATCAACTCTGAAAATCAGTCAAAGAATCACGAACAAGACCAAAATTAGAGGGAATCAGTTCCAAGTATAGAAAGCAACTCAAAAGTAAGGAAACAATTTAAAAAATCAATGTAAGAACCCTTAAGGAAAACACATACAAATCAGGGATTCAAAGAGATGCTTGGAATTAACAGAATATCCAGTAAAGAGAAGCATTTAAACTTATTTAAACACAATAATCACAAAGCTAAGAACCCTAAGTAAGAAATCACATAAACAGTGGAGAGTCGGAACCCTAGCAAAGGTCAAAAGCATGGAACTCAGAAACAAACAGGTTTACAATATAATCAAACACATAATCATAGGAATAATCACATAACACTCAAAGAAACAGAAAGCATGGTGATTTTGAAAGGGGGTCGGAAACCCTAGTTTTGAAAAGAGGAACAAGAACGTTTAAAAACTTGAACTAATCGAAGGTATCGAGTAATAAGTAGTGTAGAACACAAAGATTAAACCAGAAATCGTTTAAAAAGACATGGATTAAGAGATTTAGACAAAAATTAGGGTTTGTAATAAAATCAGTGAGATGAGAAACCTGGCCGTGAGACTTGCTAATAACGACATTTAAAGCATCATCGGACCAAAACCCACCGGAGAAAGGCCGGAGATAGCCAAGCGAGGTTTCCAGGGACCGCCTTTCATGGTGGAAGCTTTTGGGGCTTCAAGGCTCAGAGAGAAGTATCGAGATGAGGTTTCATGGCGGCTAGAGGTCGAGAGACGTGAGGATGGAGTTGGCCGGAGAGGCGATGAGACCCATCGGAGAAGAACTAGAAGGTTCTAGAGAGAAGGAGAAGACGGGGAGTCTAAGAGAGAGACCGATCTCTTTGCAAATGAGGGGTCAAGGGTGGGGGTCGTTTGATTTAATTTAGGTAATATAATCTAGGCCGTTGATCTCATTTGATCGACGGCTCAGATTGAATCAAGGCTGGGTTGGGCTAACGGGTCAGGTCCAAATTGGAATGTGGGTTGGCTGAATTTGGTTTAAAATTGGGGTGAATTGAGGCTGAAATTGAAATAGAAATGGGCCAGTTCTTAAATAGCCACTTTCTCGCCTTTTTAATTAATTAAAATAGTTAAAAATAATTTAAAAACAAATCAAAAATACTGAACTAGTTAATAATATATAGACAATAATCTAAAAATATTAGGAATAATTTTACAGTCACAAAATGCAATTAATTACAAAATAAGCTACAATTGCAATTATATACAATTTGGCTTAAAAAATACCAAATAAATTTGTGAAAATATGAAAAAATCATATTAATTATATTTTGATATAAATATGAGGATAAAATAAGTTATTTACCAAAACGATGATTTTTGGAAATAATTTTGGGATTTTTGTGGTATTAAAATAGGTGATAAATTGGTTTTTAAAATCGTTAAAATACCAAAACTCACGGGTGTGCTCATATATGCACATATGCGCTATTTTGGAAGTATCTTGGTGTATAAGAAATACATAGGAAAAAATTGGATATCAACAAAGACACTTTTTATATCCATTTGAAATAGTTTGAATCCTTTATTAGCAGCAACAACAAGTAATATTCGAATATATTCTAATCTTACTACAAGTGCAAATGTTTCATCGTAGTTGATTCCTTCTTGCTGAGAGTAACCTTGAGCAACCAGCCGTGCTTTATTTGTACCACTTGTCTGGATTCATTCAAATTATTTTTGAAAACCTATTTAGTTCCTAAAATAGAGGCATTAGATGGTTTTGGAACCAATTTCCACACTTTATTTATTTCAAATTGATCAAGTTCATCTCTCATTGCTTTGATCCAGTAGTCATCTTTCAATGATTCATCCACTTTCTTTGGCTCAAGTTGAGAAATTAGAACCATGTGAGAGTTGAGCTTTTGATATCTCCTGGTAGTGATTCCTTCCTGAATTTCTAATAATGAATTTGTGAGGATATCCAGGTTCGCTTTTCCACTCATTTGGAATGTTCGTGGTTAGTTCCTTTGCCTCAACCGTCGACTGTTCTGTTGAAGAGAATTCCTAGATGTGCTCCTCAGTTGACTGATTCTGCTCACTAGTTGATGCATTTTGGCATTCATTCCCTACAACAACAGACTTGGGGACAATAGATATTTCCTTATCTTCAGAAAGTTTTTCACTTATTGAGCGAGAGTTAGTATTGACAAAAACAACATGAATTGATTCTTCAATACATAAGGTTCTTTTATTATAAACTCTATATGCTCTACTTGAGGGAGAATATCCAAGAAATATACTTTCCTTGCTTTTTGGATCAAACTTACCCAGATTGTCCTTTCCATTATTGTGAATGAAGCATTTGCATCCAAATGGGTGAAAGTAACTGATGTTGGGTTTCTTACCATTTCATAGCTCATATGGAGTTTTTTTAAGAATGGGTCGAATCAGACACCTGTTAATAATATGACATGCGGTGCTCACAGCTTCAGCCCTGAAGTGATGGGGTAAAGAGTTTTCCACGATCATTGTTCTTGCCATGTACTATAAAGTTCTATTTTTATGTTCTACCACTCCATTCTGTTGAGGTGACCTTGATGAAGAAAAATTGTGAGAGATTTCTTGGTCATTGCAAAAGTTTTCAAAAGATCTGCTTTCAGATTCTCCTCCGTGATCACTTCTGATAGTGGAAATGTAGCATCCTTTTTTGCGTTGAACCTTCTTACAAAACACTTCAAAATTCCTTAGAGCTTCATATTTATGACTAAAAAAAAACCCATGTAAATCGAGAAAATTCATCCACAATAACAAAAGCATATTTCTGCCACCGATACTAACAGTTCTAGTTGAACCAAACAAATCCATATGCAATAGTTGAAGAGGTTTAGTAGTAGAAACAATGTTTTTTATTTTAAAAGATGAGCGAGTTTGTTTACCTAATTGACATGCATTACAAATATGATCTTTTGAAAAATATAGTTATGGAAGACCAATAACAAGATCTTGCTTAGAAAGTTTTTGAATGGTATGTATGCTAGCATGTCCATATTTTCTATGCAAACCCAAGGATCTTCAATCATAGAAGCAAGACATATTTGATCACCAATGCTATCTACATTACTGATAGTATAGACATTCCTGTCTCTATTTTTGAAAAGAATAACTTTACCTGATTCATCTCCTATAAACCAGCCATGTTTCTTAAAATGATCCTCATAATCATTGTCACATAGTTGACTGATACTGAGAAGATTGTAACCGAGTTCATCGACTAGGTAAACTTCATCTACATGACATGCTGAGCTTAGGGGAACTTTTCCAATTCCAATAATGTTTCCTATAGATTTATCTCCAAAGGTAACTGATCCTGCATCTAGTTTGGTGACTGTTTTGAATAACTATTTGTCACCAGTCATATGTCTATACCACGCAGTGTCAAGATACCATTTTCCTTTTCGATTCTTCTTGAGGTGTTCCTACAAAAGAAAGTTACTTATTTTTAGGTACCCAAACCTGCATGGGTCCTGAATGGTTAGATTTCTAAGTGTTAGCTTGATTAGAAGATTTAGGTTGCCAAACTCATCTCCTGTTGTCCTTGAACCTGCAATTGTTAGAGGTGTGGCCATGTTTCCCACAAAACAACATGATGGATTTTTTGGATTTTCAGAGCATCTTTCTGCTCTGATTCTATTCCTATATTGCTTAGTGTTGTGACCATTTTTACCACAATAAGAGCATGCATGAGAGTTTCTAATTCTAATAAAAGAATTACGAGAAGCAGGTTTATTTTATTTGACAGAGCTATGACTTGTGGACTTTGGTAATTCATTCAGTTGAAGTTGAAGTTCATTAACTTCTTCTTGAACATGTCACGCTCAATTTTACAAACTTCCAGCTTCAAGGCCCAATCTTTCTTTTCTCTTTGGATCTTTCTGAGTTCATTTAGAACTCTTTAAATAATTTCAAAAGTAATATCAATAAATTCTTGAAGTTCATAACAATTAGGACAAGTAGGAAGACATACCTCACTGGTTCCCTCATCTTATATAAAGACAAGTTCACCTGAGTTTTCTTTCTCATCTTCTCCTTCGTTTGACATGAATCCAATCTCTCCTGATTCCTCATTGCTATCATCTATTATGGCCATGAAACACATGTTTGCAATTTCTTCATGGTCAGATTATTTTTCATCACTCTAGGCTCCAAAGGACCTCTTCTTTTGGAGGTTCCTGCTGAGCTTCTTCTTCAGTTCGGGACAGTCAGCTTGAATATGTCCATGTTTTCCACATACATAGAATCTTCCATCATTTTCATTATTTTTCCTTCCCTTTCTGAAGTTTGGTTCACCTCTTCTGCAATTTCTATTTTTTCCTCATCATGCTTGTTATAACTTGGGGAGCATGGCTACATTTTCTTCATGTGCTCCTCCTTCCTCTTATTCTTTATCTTCTGGTTCAGCCACAACTGCTTTTAAGGCAACTATTTTTTTCTTTTCTTTTTGAATTTTCCTGTATAAGTGAGTTTTTTCAAATGCTATTAGATCACCTCTAAGTTCATCATAGGATATTTTGTCAACATCCTGATAGTTGAGAGCAATGACCTTGGGCTGCAAAGTTGCGGGTAGAGTTCTGAGAATTTTTCTGACTTGTTCTCTGATCTTTATTGTTCTACCAAAGGATTTTACATCTCCAAGAATTTTGCTAAATTCGTAGAATATTTTCTCTGCCGATTCTCCATCTTTCATTTGAAATAACTCATACTCACAAACCAAAAGACGTGTCCTTGTTTCTTTTACTTTGTTGGTTCCTTCATATGTGACTTCCAATTTATCGCACATTTCCTTAGCAGCTTTACAGCTTAAGATCTTTTCATACTCTTCACCACATATAGCATTGTACTTTAGATTTTTTGCTTTAACATTCACAATTATGATAGCAGCTTGCTCATCAGTGTAATCATCCAAATCAAGTGGATCAGTTGATACTATGACTCGACCATTTGCATCTTTCTTTGGGGGAATTAGAAGATTCCTTTTTTTATTATCCGCTAGACTTTGATGTTATATGACATGGTGTATGTCTCCATATGTACTTTCCAATGAGAAAAGTGCTGTCCGTTGAAATATAACGGTCGTACTTGAGAGGTTCCTTCTAGAAACAATGCACCGACAGCTGTGTTCAATCCCAGGATCTTTTTATCCGTAGCTATTAAGCAAAGTTTGTGAGACTTACTCTAATACCAATTGAAAGTACAAGAGGAGAGAGGGTGAATTATGGTCTATTAAAATTAGTTAACTAATTGTAAGTTTAGTCGACTAGGTTTCACATAGCAAATATATAAAGCAGAGACAAATGAAATGAATGGAAAGCTAAACAAGATACAGCAATTTTTATTCTGGTTCGGTGCCAATGTGGTACTTATGTCCAATTCCCTTGGGTCACAAGGGTTCTCTTAGATCTTGATAAGAATTACAACAGTGATGGTTTTAGATCGTTTACCACCAAAGATGATTAACAGTAATTTTTGGATGTTGACATAACTCTCTTTTGTATTCGGACTCTTCCTATATTTTATGACACTTGTAAACTCAGTAATACATTGTTTGTACTAAGAACTAGAGAGACTTAGAAGATAGTGTTTGTAGTTGCATGAGTTTTTTTCTTGAGATTGGCAGTCTTCTTAAAGAGAGTGTGAGAGCCGTTGCAGATTGCTCGTGATTGGGGCACTGAATTATTTTGCAGATTGATCTTGATTGAGGCATTGAATCTTCTAAGAGATTTGACCCAAAGGGTGCCTCCGAATCCTGCACTACAGATGGGCTGGATTCGTTTATGTCCTTCTTCTTTCTAGTCCTTATTTTATGGGGTGATTTGAGGCTTCAATTTGGTTGGTCAATCTTCTAATATAGTCCTTGAGGAGTGGCATGACATTCTTGAGATTCACTTGATATATTTTCTTTGTTAGACAACCTCGATGTCCTTTGATTGAGATTGAGATGACAAGACTGATTAGGTTTCCTTTTTTTCCTATAAACCCCTCCTAGGTTGTGGTAAATTTCTACTTCTCCTGAGCTATCTTTCATGACTTGACTTCCTTTAATTTAGCATTATAAATTTTGGACTTCGTTTGATTTAGCATCATCAGTCTTCGATCTTATCTACTCCATATTGATTCTCTTGATGGTGCCTTCATTCCCACATTCAACGCAGATAGAATTTAGCTTTGCACAATTGTCATCATTGAAACTTAGACGTGACAATATCTATATATTTTTATAAGCTTTATGCATTTTTACACATAAATTTATGCTTTGTATCGAATGTCAATTATAAATTTAATTGAGCACATTTTTATAATGTTACATCCCCTCTCATTGGAATAGGGTGACACGGTGATTGTCTCCACAAAAAATGACGATATATAGTATTGGAATGGGCTCATATATACTATAATTGTTGGTTGTTTGCTTTATTGGAAGCATATTTTAATTCTATCTTATTGCTCTTGTCAGTACTAGTGAGAATCATTTCTCGAAAATCTTCTCATCCAAAGAGTTTTAATTCATTACTTCTTTAAGAGGTATGAAGATATGAAGGAGAGCAAAAGAAATATGCATGTTAGTAAAAATAATTAGTTATCACAATCAGACGAATCCAGGAGTTCAAGATAATGGGTGCACTTTTGAGTAGAGGTGGATCTAGAATTTGTGGTTTAAATATTATATATATATTATTTAAATTTAGTAATTTTCACATATATATCTATACTCTGCGCTGAAAATAAGACCATCCGAAGTGGGATTTAACCGATAATTTCACTTGTAAAGGTGACCCAAAAATTATTGTACCATATGAGTCTTTATGCATATGTGCACACATATATATTAAGTAAATTTAAAGAAATATAATATTGTCATAGATTAAGAAAAGTAGTATGGGCAGATGCGGATCTAGAATTTATACTTTATGGGTTTTGTATTGATGCGAACGGTCATTTTGAGCTTTAACGCATCGTTCAGCGGTCTGAGGCATTGAGTAGCTTCACTTAAGGTATTATGACTCACACGTGTGGTCAAAATTGAATTTCAGAAAGTTCAGAGTTGATTTGAAAGGAAAATTCTCATTTCAGAAGCTTTAAGTGAAAGGGTTGACCAAGGTTTGAATTTTTAGTAAACGATTTTGGAATCAGGATTTGAAGGTTTAAACAGGTTCGTATGATAATTTTGGACTTAGGCGTATGTCCAGATCAGGTTTTAGATGACCCGAGAGCGTTTTGGCGCCTATTGTGGAAAGTTGGAATTTTGGAAGAATTTCATAAATTTAGGTTGAAGTGTATTTTAATGTTATCGATGTCTGTTTGGGATTTCGAGCCTGGAAATAACTCTGTATGGCGATTTTGGTCTTAGGAGCACGTCCGGATATGGATTTGGAGATCCATTTGTTATTTCAGGGTCATTTGGCGCAACATGGAACTTTGAAGGTTTTTGGGAAGTTTGAACGGGGGTGGACATTTTGATATCGGGCTTGGATTCTGATTCTGAAAGTTGGAATAGGTCCATAATGTCAAATGTAACTTTGTGTACAAAATTTTAGGTCAATCATACATGATTTGATAGGTTTTAGAATTGAATGTTGAAGTTTGATGTTCTAAAGTTCATTAAGCTTGAATTGGGGTGTGATTCTTGATTTTGATATTGTTTGGTGTGATTTGAGGCCTCGAGCAAGTTCTTGTCATGTTTTGGGGCCAGGTTTGTGTGATTGGATGGGTTTCCGGGGCCCTCACGGGTGTTTCAGGTATTATCGAATCATTTTGGGCTACTTTAGATGCTGGTTTTCTAATGTCTGGTGTTGTTCTTCTAGTTCGTGAGGAGTCTCGTGTGCGAAGAAGGATTTTTTTGCTGGGACTTTGTTCTTCGCATTCGTGAAGAAGGAATTCCTACTGTACATTTTCCAATTTTAGAAGCTTATATCTCGCAATCTATAAGGGATTTGGAGATGACCTCAAGATGAAAGTTGTAGTCCTTTGTGTCTAATTTTCAGAAAATCATACCATTTGGCAATTCGAGTTGTGTAAAAAATCTTATGGTTGGCACACTACAGGTTGTCCGGGAAGATGTTTGGAAATCGCGAAGAAGAAATTTATGTTGCACAGGGCTGACTTTGCCAGCTTATATCTCAAAATCTATAAGTAATTGGGAGTAGACCAAAACATGAAAGTTGTAGATCTTGGGGTATTGTTTTCAGAAAGTTAAACCATATGTCATTTGATTTTTGTATAAAATATTATGACCATAATACTAGAGGCTTTCTGAGAAGAGTTTGGAAATGGCTTTTGAGAATTTTGTTCATCGCCAACACGAAGAAGGAAGTTGGGGTAGTGTTATAAGTCCTCTATTTCGGACCTTTGAGACATTATTTCGTATTTTAAGTTGGAAACCTCTGGATTTAGGGATTTTGGAGAGGAATTTCACCAAAAAACTTGGGGTAAGCATTCTTGACTCTATTTTGATTATATTTCATAGATTAATCTTCATTTTCGGCGTGATTATTCAAGAAGAAATCAGAAGAAATTTTTATAATTTCACAAAACAATTTTTCGAGTTTTGAATACTGATTTGGAGTCGAATTTGAATGAAATTAGTATGGTCGAACTCGTATTGAATGGGCTGTCGGATTTTGTAAGTTTCGTTGGGTGCCAATGTGGGCCCCACTTCCCACTTTTCGAGCGGAGTTGGAAATTTTTATAAATTGTTAAATTTCAAGCATTGGAGTGTATTTTTGATTAATTTGCACATTGTTTGACTAGTTTCAGATTGAACAAAATCAAGTTGGGGCTTTAGAGCAAAATCGTAACCGGAAAGTGGGCTTTAAGACGAGGTAAGTCTCTTGTCTAACCTAGTAAGAGGGAATTTAGCCCATACGTAATTTGAATTATTTTTTGCTACTAATTGTGGGGGCTATGTACATATGAGGTGATGAGAGTCCATACGTACCTACTAATTATGCTTATGTCTAGGTAGTCTTAGGTTTACACCATGCCGTGTTGATACTGTTATTTGATTCTACTTATTGTTTTCCTTCAATAGAGCTGAGATTGAGTATTTCAAGATTTAAAAGTTTTTGTTTGAATTTCTTACTTTTAGAAAGAATTACGATAACTTTTAATAAATCTACGTTCACTCATGTCGCAAGTATATTCCGCGAGCGAGGTAAATTCCACTACTCTCATGGGAGAGGGCTGTTTGCCTCGGCAGGTTAATAGATGCATCTATGGTTCGTGCCGTTCGACCTCAGCAGTGCACAATTTATATATTTGTATGTTAGATTGGGCCGTAGGACCTCGGCATAATTTGTCCTTAAAAGTTCTTGAAGCCCAATTATAATTGATATTGTTTTATTGCCTTGAGAGATTAATTTGTTAAAAGATGGAAACTAATTTGGGATTTACCATTACTGAAATAATTGTTTACGTATTTCTTGTTGTTGAGTTTTCAGCTGTATTTATATAATCCATGCTTAATTATAATTTTGGTACTTTATTGTTAGCCCATAATAAGTGTCGAAGTTGATCCATTGTCACTGCTTTTTCGAGGTTAGACTAAATACTTACTGGGTACACATTTATTTATGTACTCATGTTACACTTGCTGTACATTTTGTGCAGGTACATATATGTCTAGTGGTCTTGTGAGCATAGAGGCGTGACTATTGCGAGGACTTATAGTGAGCTGTATTCCATGTACGAATCCGCAGCATACAGAGTCCGCATCAGAGTTATTTACATTATCCTATCTAATTTGTATTCTAGACAAGTGTTATATGTTATTTTATTTCCTAATTATCATTGTTTCACCATGTAAATTTTATTTCATATTATTTAATTAATAGAAATTATGATTTCAAAAGTAATAAAAATGAGTAATTAAGTGAATCAATAAACGTTGGCTTGTCTGACGGTGACATTAGGTGTCATCACGACCTATAGTGTATTTTGGGTCGTGACAACTTGGTATCAGAGCATTAGGTTCACTTATGTCATACGAGTCATGAGCAAGTCTAATAGAGTCTTGTGGATCGGTATTGAGACGTCTGTACTTATCTTCGATAGGCTACAGGATTGTTAGGAGCACTTCTCTTCTTGATTTCCTCATTGTGTGATTTGATTCCTTTGAGGCTTACGCCTTTATATCCTTCCTAATCATTCTTATACGATGTTCAACGCTCGTGTCAATTGGGCATCGAGGAGTTGTCGTGGTACTATAGATGGGGAGAAGAGTTGTCACGACCCAGATTTCCCCTCGTTAGGATCGTGATGACGCCTAACTCTTACAATGCTAGGCAAGCCAACACATATAGTTCTAACACATTAATCATTAACCAAAATAGTAATTAATAATAACTTAAACTAAATAGATATGAAGTGCGGAAGTTTTATAACAGTTTAAAACAATAATACATAACTACCCAAAAGATCTGGTGTCACAATCCACGAACTTCTAAAAATTTTCTGCGAACACTAGTTTCAAAGAAATACATCTGTTCTCGAAATGAAAAGAGACAAGAAATCTAAGATAGAGGAAAGGGGACTCTAGGGTCTGCGAACGCCGGCAGATCTACCTTGGGGTCTCCTGTGGTCTGAACGCAGCAACCTAAATGCTGATCAGTATAGTCCAGTACTGGGATCTGCACAAAAAGTATAGAGTGAAGTATTAGTACAACCGACCCCATGTACTGGTAAGTGCCGAGTCTAACCTCGGCGAAGTAGTGACGAGGCTAGGACTCGACAAATAACATGAGGCTAGGAAAGGGAACACATGCTGATAGGACTATCAATGTTTTGAAAACAGTACAGTACATAAACACAGTAAATATCATGCTTTGAACCAATGAAAATAATAACATAGCAATCATGTGCACGACATCACCCTTCGTGCATTAATTCTCTTAAAATCACGGCACGACATCACCCTTTGTGCATTATCAATATAAGAATATGACACGACATCACCCTTCATGCATTAACACTCATAGAGTATGGCACGCTATCACCCTTCGTGCATTAACACTCATTCACAATATCTTGCACGACATCACCCTTCGTGCTTTACAGTTTTCCTCACCAAAACAACAGAAACAACAATAACCCGGCAAGGGAAACATCAATAACAAACCTGTTTCAACATTCAACTTCAAAATATTATTCTCAACTTGAGTTAATACTCAACCAATATAAAAAATTAGGAAGAATATATATTGAGGCTTGTTTATCATGAACAATAACCAGTTAAAGTATGAATAATACATATAAAGAAATACAACTATCACAAGCGTAAGACTCACTCGCATGCTATGACCCAACAACAACGTCTAGAAACTCGTCACCTCACCTATACGTCGTACTCAACAACTAAACACGTAGCAAATAAGGCAACAACACCTAATCCCTCAAGCTAAGGCTAGCCACAACAATTATCTCAATTCCATGACCAAACTCAAGCCTCAAATACAACTTTTTCTTTAGATTCCACCTCCAATCCACTCGTATCTAGCCACAATTAACTCAATATCAACAATTATGACTAAGAGAATCAACTACAATACATAAATTTAGTTTTCCCAAGCTTTTCTGCAAAAAGTCAAAAACCGACACCAGGCCCGCTTTGTCAAAACTCAAAGTTCAGACAAAAAACCTTTCACCCATTCACCCTCAAACCCAAATATGTAACTAGTTTCGGAATCCGACCTCAATTTGAGGTCTAAATCTCTAAAATTTGAAATTCCTAAGTTCTACCCCAAAACACCCAATTCCACCATGTAAAGCCCTAGATTCTAAGATGAAATCATGTAAAAAGATGAAATAGATTGAAAGAAATAAGTTAAGAGTCATTTACCAATTATTTGGGAAAGAAAGCGTCTTTGGAAAATTGCCTCTTAAAGTTTAGGGTTTGAAAATTTTAGAAATGAATCAAAAATCTCGTCCAAAATCATTTTTGAACAGTTGCAGATATCGCAATTGTGATCAGGGGTTCGCACACGCGAACATTTCATTGCAAATGCAAAGAATGTCCAGGACCTGCTATCATCGCAAATGCGAACACTTGTTCGCAAATGCGACCTGTTCTTATCGCAAATGCGATGCAGAACTTTGTAATTGCGAAGGTCCCCTCCCAACCCTATTTATAGAAAATGCGATGCTCGCATTTGCGAGCCAGTCTTTGCAAATACGAAGCCTGCGGTCTTGTAATATATCAGCAATTTTCTTAAGTTTCAAAACACTCCGTAGCCTATTCAAAACTCACCCGAGACCTCGGGGTTCCAAACGAAACATGCACACAAGACTTAAAACATCATACAAACTTACTACTGCGATCAAATCACCAAAATAACATCTAAAACAACAACGTTACCACTAAAACTCATGAAATCCTTAGGAACACTTGAAATTTCCATTTTCATAACCGGACATCCAAATCACGTCAAATAAGTCCCGTTTCTTACAAAATTTAACAGACATGGTTAAATACCATATTAAACTTGTACCGGGCTCTGAAACCAAAATATAGGCCCTATACCAACAAGATCTAACATTATTCAATTTCTAAAAACTATTATATTTTCAATTTAATAATTTTCGTCAAAAATTCATTTTTCGGGCTAGGGACCTCTGAATTCAATTCCGGGCATATTCCCAAGTCCCATATTTTACTACGAACCCTCCGGGATTGTCAAATCAGCGATCTAGGTCCGTTTATTCAAAATGTGGACCGAAGTCAACTTAAATAAAATTTGAGGGCAAAACTTAGTATTTTTCTAAAATTTCACATAACGGCTTTTTGGAAAGGCGCTCGGACTGCGCACACAAATTGAGGAGAAAGAAAATGAGGTTTCGAAGGCCTCAGAACACCAAATTGGGTTCTAAAACATGAGATGACCTCTTGGGTCATCACATTCTCCACCTTTAAAACAACCGTTAGTCCTCGAGCAAACATAGAATAGTACCTGAGCTAGTAAGAAGATGGGGATTTCTGTTCCGAATATCGGATTTGGACTCCAGGTGGCTAGTTCAACAAGATGACATCTCCACTGCACACGAACCGAAGGATAACTCTTCAATCTCAACAGGAAAATCTGCCGGTCTAGAATAGCTACCGGCTCCTCCTCATACGTCAAATCCTTGTCCAGCTGGACAATGCTAAAATCTAATACGTGGGATGGATCGCCGTGATACTTTTGAAGCATGGACACATGAAACACTAGATGTATCAATGATAAGCCTACTTGCAACGCAAGTCTATAAGCCAACTCTCCCACTCAATCAGGGATCTCAAAAGGCCTGATGAACCTAGGGCTTAACTTTCCCTTCTTCCCAAATCCCATCACGTCCTTCATGGGCATCACCCGAAGAAACACTCTCTCTCTGACCATGAATGCCACATCACGAATCTTACGGTCGGCATAACTCTTCTGCTTGGATTGAGCTGTACGAAGTCTATCCTAAATGACCTTAACCTTATCCAAAGCATCCTGTACCAAATCTGTACCCAATAACCGAGCCTCCCCCGGCTTAAACCATTCAACCGGTGAATGATGTCGCCTACCATATGAGAGCTATCTGGATACTTGAATGATAACTGTTGTGTAAGGCCCCGTGAAAACTTGTACTTAAAAACCTAGTAGCTCGTAGTTTCAAGTCCCGAATATGTGTTAGGGATGTACCTCACCGTGGTTCAGACCCTTTGTACTGATTTAGCATTTAAAAATCAAAGAGTCAAAGTTTTCTAGAAAAGTGCTGATATGCGGTCCAGAATGCAGTTGCAAATCAAGTATGCAGACCACATTTTTACCGCAGATTGAGCTAGCGGTTTTTTTAAAAGTGAGGTAAAAAATGTGGTCCATATGCGATCGCATAACTGATATGCAGACCGCATTTCTATCGCAAAGTGAGTCATTGTGTCAGTCAAATTTGAGGTCAAAATACGGTGCATTATGCGACCGCAAATCAGGTATGCGGACCGTATTTTCGCCGTAAACCTAGACAGTAGGATCAGATTTTTGGATCACTTTTGCGGTCCATTATGCAGACCGCATTTCCACTCTACGATCGCAAAGTGCGACTGCATACCTGACTCGAGGCTCCAATTTTTCTAATTTTTCAACCCGACCCCTTCTTCAATAAAACACCCCAACCCTTCATTTTAACAAATTTTCTGAACAAAACTAGAGAGAGGGAAGAGAGGGTTCTTGAGAGAGAAAGTACGAGCGTCGAATCTGGCAAAAAATACAACGAATATATTACAATAGGCTAATGAAACATAACCCAATCGAAAGAACTCGAAAAACATCGAAATTCGCGAA
>MU719500.1:0-12311 GCA_026770625.1 Nicotiana glauca
TAACCACTGGCTCACTCAGCCGAGGTGGTTTGATTGTCCCCCGCACCACATAGGCTTGCTTGGGTACGTACATTTTCTTTTTTGGTTCTGTCTTGGCGATTTTGCTATTCTTTTTCCCCTCCTCTTGCTTCGAGGCTGCCTTGGGCTTCCCTTCCGCATCGGCAATGGCAATTATGGCTTTCAGGGCTGAATCAAATTCCCTGTCCTCACAAATCATGGCGATTACCGGCCCATTGTTGTGAGCGGGCAACGGGTTATTGGTCACATTCGGGGCTTCTTCATCCCTCAACACTATTTTTCCTTGTTCAATCAAATCTTCCACAGCTTTTTTCAATGTCCAGCAGTTGTCAGTACTATGCCCTTCAGCTCCTGAATGATAGGCACATCGGACACCCCGTTGATAGGCTGGAGATTCTGGGTTCTGCCTGTTTTGGGGGATAGGCTGTAGTAGGTTCATCTGGATGAGTTTCGGGAACAAACTGGAGTAGGGTTCACCAATTGGGGTAAAATTTGGTCGTCTAGGTGGTTCCCGAGGGCGGAAGTTATTTTGTGGTGGATGGGGATTATATTGGTTTTGGTAAAGAGGCTGGTTTCTTTGGAATGGAGGTGGATTTCGGTTAGCTTATGGTTGTGGTCGGCCGAAAGGTTGAACATTCATGATCGCATAAGGTGGAGGAGCATAAATCATATATGTGTGAGGGTAATAGTGCTGAGGGTCTCTTTTTGAGAACACCGATCTAGGAGCCCAATACCCTCTTCCTCCCGATGCTGCCATCACTGTTTCTTCTTTGTTTTTGCCTTTATCCATTCCTCCAGACCCGCCTTGGATGGCTTGGGAGGTTGCTCTTATGGCCGACTGGCTCAAGATTCTGCCCGTTTTTAGCCCATTTTCCACCATTTCTCCGATTTTTATTACCTCTGCGAAGGGCTTACCTATGGAGGATATCATATTTTGAAAGTAGTCTGCTTCTTGGGCCTGCAGGAAAACAGTGACTATCTCCACCTCATCCATTGGAGGCTTCACCCTTGACGCCTGTTCACGCCACTTAATTCAATATTCGCGGAAACATTCTGAGGGCTTTTTCTTTAGATTCGCCAAAGAATTCCTGTCTGGCGCAATGTCTATATTGTACTGAAATTGTCGAACAAAGTCTCGGGAGAGATCATCCCAAATATGCCAACGCGAGACATCTTGATCCATATACCACTCTGAAGCGATACCAATCAAGCTTTCCTCAAAATATGCTATCAACAGTTCTTGTTTGCCACCAGCCCCCCCTAACTGATTGCAATACTTCTTCAAATGAGCAATGGGGTCGCCGTGTCCGTCATAATTTTCAAACTTTGGTGTTTTGAACCTTGACGGCAAATGTACATGCGGGAACATACATAAGTCTGTATAGGAGATGCTTTTCTGCCCACTCAAGCCTTGCATATTTTTCAAGCTTTGCTCGAGGCTTCTCATTCTTTTTGCCATCTCATCCTGCTCTGGGGCCTTGGGAGTCTTTTCCTGCCCCGGTGTAATCTCATATGGTGGCTGAGAGTAGGTGTATTGAGGATAATGAGGAGGGTCAGCCTGAAAGACAGGATTCTGGAATGTGAAGACCGAGAGATCAAAAGCATGCTTCGGTAGTGATGGTTGGGTTGTTGCAGAGGATGGTGGAGCCGTAAAGATGTTAGGAGCAATTCCAGATGGGAACACCTGGGGGTGAGCCTCAGAGGGTGTTCTAAAGAAGTTAGCAGTCATAGTAGGTTGCCCCAGAGGAATATTTGGGCGGCTGATGGGGACAGTGGTAACCCCTCCAGATCTAGGGAATAACTCTGGGAAACCGAGGATAGTGCTTGGGGGTTCCTTCCCGTTGTTCCAAGCATCCCACATTTCTATCAATTGCAAACGCAGTATCCGATTTTCTTCAACTATATATGATTCAGAGGCCGTGATCCCAGAGATTGGTCTATCTTCGGGTATGGGGATTGCAGGCAAAGTCATTTCAGATGACATCTCTGTATTTCCTTTGGATCTGGTGAAGTATCGATGCGAGGCCAGCTTACCACAAACCAACCACTGTTTCTAAAAAGCTCAGCTGGGAATGACAGCAACAACGGTTAGTATGAAACAAATAACAGATAGGTAACCGCACATTGGAGTGTGATGCACCTATATAATTAAATGAATATCTACATGTTTGCTTCGGTTGCATGCTTCATCCCGACTTTTCCTCTTATTCCTTTTCTCTTTTCTTTCTCTTTTTGTTTTGTTCTCTCTCATTTTCTACTTTTTTCTTTTCTTTGGCCATGGTTTTTTTCCCTCAATGCCCTATTTCCTTCCTTCGTGTTTTTTTTATTTCCTCATATTTCTTTTTTTTCTCTCTTTTTACTAGGTTTATGGTCGAATCTTATGTAGATTGCGTACGTATCACGGCCCCGCATGAATCAAACCAAGCGCAGTTCTTGCAAATAAGGTAAATAAGCTAACTTTTTTTTTTGACATTTTGAAAGAAATGCTTTCAAAGGAAAAGGGAAATATTTTTTTTGATTTTTGATTTTGATTTTTGCTATTTTTCAAAATTTTTATTTAAGAAAACAAAGACTCGGTTTTGCAGATATGGCCTTTCAGCATTTCGGGGAGGAAGCTTTTAAGGTTGTGCCGGCAAACCATTTAAAAATGACTCAGGGTGGCTGTTCTTGCAAAAGCAGCCTTCCGACGTCCTTTTGGGGACATTCGGCTTATTTTAAACAAGAATGGCATTACCCGACTTATTTATGACTAAAATTAAACTTTTTGACAATTTTGGCTATTTTTGCAAAAGGGAGGTTGGACCCGATGAGGGTTGCCTACGTATCTCACATCCGGTGAGAATCAAACCAGCGTAGTTCGGGCAGATTTGCCAAAATCAAAACTATTTTGAACAACAATTTTCTTTTTATTTTTTTTCAAATATTTTCCTTTTTCCTTTTTTTTTCATTTTCAAAAAAATCCGGCAGTATTTCGGTACTATTTGAGCATTGGGTTTTTTTTCAAAATAAATGTTTACCCTCATTTAGTCCTAATCACTGCTTATTTTCTCAAATTTCACTCGTTTAGACAAGCCGGTAAACATGCAAAGCCGAGCGAATAAATGTGCAAGTAGCATGTAAGATGCATCAGGATGGTCACTTTCATTTCAGGTCACCTGTCCTAGATGGACCCAACCCCTGTGTTGAGTCCCCTAAGTCAAATACACATGATGCAAACAAGCGTCCTACTAGGGATCTGGCATGAGGTTATTGTTCTTCTAGGTTTAAACCCTAGGTTTATTATTCTAGACCTGGCTTACCCGAGCGGACAACTCGGGCCGAGGGGGAGGCAGCGTACCGGGGATACAGAAGCTCCGCCGGCTTAGCAGCTTATCCAAACCTCGTTCTAAATTGGGAAAAAGACTCTAAATAGAAGAGAAGCTACACGAAGTACACCCTTCTCCATGATGTAGAAGACTCAGAGAGAGGAAGGGATTCACGACAGTTTATATATACAATTTCAACAAATATCAAAGTGGTAAAACATTTAGCACATATAGCATGGAACATGTAGAAAAATCAGATAAAGCCAAATATAACAATTATACTAAGCTCAAATTCTTGAACCCTGAATCGAAATGGGTTCGTCTCCCCAGCAGAGTCGCCAGAGCTATCACACCTCCTTTTTTACACACCTACCCCGAAGGATAAATTTATAAGGGAGTTTTTCCAATTTAAGTGACATTATTCGAAATGGGATTATTTATTCACTTTTTGTTCAGAGTCGCCACTTGGGATATGATGGGCTTTTGGTGTCCCAAGTCACCGATTTAACTTGAACCCCAAATCGAGGAAAGTTTCGATTTCCCAGTTGGAGTCTGCGAACCAAAAATTCTGTGTAAGGAATTCTGTTGACCCGAGGGAAGGTGTTAGGCGCCCCCGGATCCCGTGGTTCTAGCACGGTCGCTTAAATTATTATAAATGGCCAAAAACTAATTTTTATACATGTTCCAACCTATAGTGCAATTTTAAGATTATTTATCGCTTTTTAATTATTTTTTTAAGAAAGTGAACGTCGTTTAAAAATGTATTTTTGGATTACGTCACATGAAATGCACCCGGATCCTCGACACATTCTTATTCGACGTTTTGGGATTTGTATTTGGGTTGCATGAAATGCACACCCGTATTTAAGAAGGTAAAATTATTAAAAACGCGCCTAAAGTGGCTAACGTCTTTTAACTTTGCAAAGGGCCGTGAAATTCGCTAAACGGCATGCTCCAAATGCTAAGTATTTTTATTTAAGTAACTAATGAGGGCCCCGCAATTTGTATATTTTTTGTTTGCCGAGGCTCGTCTCATTTTTATTATTTAAAGGCCAACCTAAAGCAAACTAAGATTTTCTATTTATTATTTGTCTCTAAAAAGGGTCCAATTAATTTACATCTATAAATTCGAGCCTCGAATTCAAGTCCGAATTCAAACAAAAGGGAAGACCCCCCTAATTTGAACCCGCCACCTAACTCGAATTCCAAATTTATATTTGCAAATTAATCCCCACATTCCTATATAATCTTTAAAGGCTTTTGATTTGTAACACATTTAAAGCCTTGGGCTCAACATGAGTCCAATTCCCAAATGAGGCAATAAGATTGTATAGGCCTTCAGCTGTATTGCATGTTGGGCCTATCTTGATGGCTAAGAGAGATAGGCTCATAGTAAGCCTAACTGTAATGACAATTATATGACTAAATTCACAAACAAACATGCTAAATTCCAATCGCAATTATCCAACTCTGGTTTGTTTCGTTATTAACATCTGTAACTCTACATTTGGAGAGTTAAAACAAAGCAACCATTTACACATTTTATAAATCAGTCAATTAACATGAAGAATCAATGTTGCCCAAGTTAAATTTATTTTTTCTGCACCTACACTTCCTAAATATAAGTCAACAGATTACTAATCATAAATGAGGACCTGGAATGCTATTGCATAAATTCGAAGACTCAACTGTTCATCATACGAAATACACTAAGCTAATGACCAATCAACAATCGACTCCAAATTAACGACCTTATGACAGTCCAAGCTAGTCAAATCAGTCTTAGTTATACAATCTAAGTAATTAGCAGTAAGGTTGAACTGATTTCTACAATTATACATATCGACTCCCATTTGATTACAAATCATAGAGATTTATCTAAATATGAAAGGCAGTAGGAATGTAATTAGCTAACGGAGCATGAAAGTTGTGCATTGACTTGTATTCCCTTGCAAATAAAGGCTGTACAGCTGTCTAGAAGAAGTGGAGTGAGTACCTGGGAATGGAAATACAATAAAACGGGAAATCAGCAGCAGTTCAAAACACAACAAAGTATCAGCAGGATCGAAGCAGGGCAACTTAAAGTCCAGCAATAAGAAAACAGCCAAACAAGTCCAAAATTGATTGAGTAGATGATTTTAACTTGAAGTCAAGCCTCGAAGATGTTTTAAACCCAAATCAATCAATAAACCGACTAGGAACAGCTCAAGCAGGCTCAAATGAGCTATGAAATGGATCCAGGATCACTAATAACCTCAACACTCCAATGCACAACCCAAGGATGAAAATTAATGCCTAAACTTAAAATCAACTTAGAGAATTCAAATGTTTTTTGGAGTTTTCTACGGCATTTTTGTTTGTTTTGATTTTTTTTTGGAGGGAATGAAGATTTACAGAAATTTTAACTATAGAATTCAGGTTTTTGAATCTCCTAGAATCTGAAATTCAAATTTTTGAAGATCATATCTGCAGGGATGATTTTTGGGGGTGGAATTAAGAGCTGGAAGGTTTTGGGGAATTTCCAGGGGTCTAAAAACTTGTTAATCAAGGCAGTAGGGATGCCTTTTATAGGCAAGAAATGGGGCAGAATGTTCTGGAAGGATTTTCCTATTTCCCCCCTTTTTATTTTCAGAAATTGATTATTAGACCCTAACTTTATGACTTGTTACCCAAGTTACTGCATTACAAATGCAGAAACTTATACTAAGGCCCCCTTCTAGAAGGCCCTAGGGTGTACTTCTACCTATAGAATACCTATACTACCCTTATTTTGGTTTTGAAATTACTATTTTTAACAAAATAACCCTTTTCTATGCCCAAACTATCCCTGACTACTCCCTGAAATTACTAACACTAGTTAAACTAACCTATAAGCTATAATCAAACAATTTACTCAACCAGGGTTAACCCAACAAAACCTAGATTAAACTAGACAAGTTAACTAATGAAAGGACTGAAACACAATAAGAATCCATTTGCAATTAAACAATTAAGAATCAACTAACCCCAAACTCAAACAAACTAGCAGAATTTAAACTAAAGTCTGGGCAATTACTACCCTAATTATACTCAAGTAAAGCTTAAACAGGATTGACTGGATATTAATTAGAAATCAAACTATCAATTAAACTAATTATAAAGACAATTATCAGAACTAATCAATAATCAAACCGTGAATTAAAACAGACCCGCTTATGACTTAGAACTAATATAATATGCAGAAACAAATCCTACAGAACGTACATGAAGCTTAAATAATTTTGAAATTCAAATACTAGAAGAAGAAGAAAAACAAAAATAGAAAACTTACTTATGCAATTGAACCTACTGAACTTCAACTCGAGCCCCGGAATAGTGTATACGCGTGTTCTCTAATAAAAAACAAGCGAACACAGTATTGAGAGGCTTGACTCGACCTCCAGGCTCAGGCAACTTGGAAAAAAATTCAGGGAACTCGGACTTCTAGGTTTCTGCTTTCTTGATTTGAAATTCGAGAAAATTGGGGGCTGTTTGAGAGAAAGTATTTAGGAATTTAGGAAGAGGGAAGTGAAGAGAACTTAGGGTGTAACTTTGAAGAGGTTTGGGAGATGGCGCCGCTGTATGCGGCGGAGGCGGTGCCTAGGGTTTCAAAGATTCGAGGCGTTCCAGGGATGTTCGAGAGAAACCAACGGGAGATATGGAATGGGGAGGTGAAGGAGAGGAAGTGGTGTAATTTTGAGCGTCATTGGACGCCGGCCGCCGTCGTGAGGCGATTTCTGGCGGCGGAACCGGTGAGGCTGCAGAGGTACGAGGAAGATGCAAAATGTCTCTAAAATTAAAAGAGATTTTAGACATTTTTATTTAATTACCACAATCGAATCATGACCGTTGGATTGGAGAAGATGAAGGGCTCGGATTGAAAGGCGTCAAAACGACGTCGTTTGGTTTATTTAGAAGACGGATCGGGTAAAGGGGTATAGGGATGGACGGGTATATTGATTGAGTAGATGATTTTAACTTGAAGTCAAGCCTCGAAGATGTTTCAAACCCAAATCAATCAATAAACCGACTAGGAACAGCTCAAGCAGGCTCAAATGAGCTATGAAATGGATCCAGGATCACTAATAACCTCAACACTCCAATGCACAACCCAAGGATGAAAATTAATGCCTAAACTTAAAATCAACTTAGAGAATTCAAATGTTTTTTGGAGTTTTCTACTGCATTTTTATTTGTTTTTTTTTTTTTTTTGGAGGGAATGAAGATTTACAGAAATTTTAACTATAGAATTCAGGTTTTTGAATCTCCTAGAATCTGAAATTCAAATTTTTAAAGATCATATCTGCAGGGATAATTTTTGGGGGAGGAATTAAGAGCTGGAAGGTTTTGGGGAATTTCCAGGGGTCTAAAAACTTGTTAATCAAGGCACTAGGGATGCCTTTTATAGGCTAGAAATGGGGCAGAATGTTCTGGAAGGGTTTTCCTATTTTCCCCCTTTTTATTTTCAGAAATTGACTATTAGACCCTAACTTTATGACTTGTTACCCAAGTTACTGCATTACAAATGCAGAAACTTACACTAAGGCCCCCTTCTAGAAGGCCCTAGAGTGTTCTTCTACCTATAGAATACCTATACTACCCTTATTTTGGTTTTGAAATTACTATTTTTAGCAAAATAACCCTTTTCTATGCCCAAACTACCCCTGACTACTCCATGAAATTACTAACACTAGTTGAACTAACCTATAAGCTATAACCAAACAATTTACTCAACCAGGGTTAACCCAACAAAACCTAGATCAAACTAGACAAGTTAAATAATCAAAGGATTGAAACACAATAAGAATCCATTTGCAATTAAACAATTAAGAATCAGCTAAGCCCAAACTCAAATAAACTAGCAGAATTTAAACTAAAGTCTGGGCAATTACAACACTAATTATACTCAAGTGAAGCTTAAATAGGATTGACTGGATACTAATCAGAAATCAAACTATCAATTAAACTAATCAAAATTAAACTAAGTATAAAGACAATTATCAGAACTAATCAATAATCAAACTGTGAATTAACACAAACCCGCTTATGACTTAGAACTAATATAATATGCAGAAACAAATCCTACAGAACGTACATGAAGCTTAACTAATTTTGAGATTCAAGTACTAGAAGAAGAAGAAAAACAAAAACAGAAAACTTACTTATGCAATTGAACCTACTGAACTTCAACTCGAGCCCCGGAATAGTGTATATGCGTGTTCTCTAATCAAAAACAAGTGAACACAGTATTGCGAGGCTTGACTCGACCTCCAGACTGAGGCAACTTGGAAAAAAATTCAGGGAACTCGGACTTCTAGGTTTCTGCTTTCTTGATTTGAAATTCGAGAAAATTGGGGGCTGTTTGAGAGAAAGTAGTTAGGGATTTAGGAAAAGGGAAGTGAAGAGAACTTATGGTGTAACTTTGAAGAGGTTTGGGAGATGGCGCCGCCGTATGCGGCGGAGGCGGCGCCTAGGGTTTCAAATATTCGAGGCGTTCCAGGGATGTTCGAGAGAAACCAATGGGAGATATGGAATGGGGAGGTGAAGGAGAGGAAGTGGTGTAATTTTGAGCGTCATTGGACGCCGGCCGCCGCCGTGAGGCGATTTCTGGCGGCGAAACTGGCGAGGCTGCAGAAGTACGAGGAAGACGCAAAATGTCTCTAAAATTAAAAGAGATTTTAGACATTTTTATTTAATTACCACAATCGAATCATGACCGTTGGATTGGAGAAGATGAAGGGCTCGGATTGAAAGGCGTCAAAACGACGTCGTTTGGTTTATTTAGAAGACGGACCGGGTAAAGGGGTATTGGGCTGGACGAGTATAGGTGGGTTTGATTTTGGGCTGGGCAAATTATTTAACATAAGCCCAATTTCGGGCAGCCCCTTCTCTACATGTTTTCCCTTTTTCTTTTATTTTCCTTTTTTTTTTGTTATTTATTCAATACTTATATTATTTTTTGGTTTTTTGTTAAAATGACAAATAAAAATAAAATCAAAGACCAAATTGAATCTAATATGATATTATTTAATTTCCACAATTAACTAATTTTTAATTTTAAACTAAAATTAAAACAAATTCTACAAATTAAAAATAAAAGTGCAAAAACCATTTTTTGTCATTTTCTTTATATGTAAACAATTTTACTACTAATCAATACTAAAAATATGAAATTAAATCCCAAAAAAATGGCAAATGTATTTTGTATTTTTCATATGACTTAAAATGCACAAATAAAGTGCAACAATTACCAGAAAATAACGCAAAAATTCACAAAAATTGTAAAATAATAAAGAAATTATTTTGTTTGAATTTTTTGGGAATAATTTGCTTAGGGTAAAAATCACGTGCTCACACCGTCATGACATGTTCACGGTTGGTGAACTAGGGTCGTGACAATGAAACAACTAAATCACCATTCCCGACTTTCAGAAGGAAAGCATAACATTTGCTAGGTAAATGGCTCAAACCAGTGAATGGATTGACATATTGAGAAATGCAAAATCTAGAAAAGCAGTTAATTAATTAATTTAAAAGGGAAATTTCTATAATTTTTTATAGTTGCATTACAAATAAGTTAAAAGATTGACGGCATTTGTAAGTTTAGCCATACATGATGGATATTTATTACCATAGACTTGGAGCTGATGCCAAAAGTGGTTATAATGAAGGAAGAACAGATAGTATATCACTATGGGTCATGAATTTATCAAGTTTAAGATAAACATATGTGTATACCTCCAATTTAGCAACAAATAATTTGTTGATTGCATATGCATCTTGCTGATCGCAACTTTCTGCATATTATTGAGATATAAAGTAGATTAGCAACATGGAATAGAAGCAGATAACTAATTTTGAACTTTTAGGTTTTTTTGAATGAATTACATAACCTCTTAATCTAGGCATGTGACGACCCAAAGGGTCATCACCGGATTTCTCCCTTTTTTCGCGCTTCCGAGGCCTTGAAAACCTCACTTTTAGTTGCCTCGATTTGCGTGGACAGTCTGGGCGCATAGCCGGAAAGCTTTTATGTTGAAATATGTGAAATCTGTGAAGAATTTAAAAAATTTTGATATTAATATAGCTAAAGTTGACTTCGGTCAACATTTTTAGTAAATGGACCCGGACCCGTGATTTGACTTTCCTGGAGGGTTCGTAGAAAAATATAGGACTCGGGCATGTGCCCGGAGTCGAAATCCGAGGTCTAGAACCCGAGTAAAAGAATTTTTCTGTTAAATTATTTTTTTGAAATTATTAAGAAAAATGGAAGTGAAAATGGATTAAAAGACTATGGTATCGGGCTCGTATTTTGGTTCTGACGCCCGGTACAGGTCTTAAATATGTGTTAAGTGCTTTCTGTGAATTTTGGTCGAAATCGGACGTCGTTTGATATGTTTCGGACCTAATTATCTAAAGTTAGAAGTTTAAAAAGTTTGAAATGAAAAAGATGATTTTGAGGCTTGATTCATCGATTTTGATGATGTTTTGGCGATTTGATCGCTCGAGTAAGTTCGTAAGATGTTATTGAGTTAGTGTGTGTGATTGGTTAGGAGCCCGAGGGCTCGGGAGTGAATTGGAGGTGGTTCGGGGTGTTTTTACACTTAGGTTGGTAGCAGATTTTTCTGCAATTTTTGCCCAGTGATTTCCTTATTCGCGTCCGCGGCCTTAGGCTCGCGTTCGCGTACCCTTCCCTGGTTCCTCCATCACGTTTGCATCCCTTGCCTCGCATTCGCGTAGAGTCATTTGACTTTGAGGATTCAGCCCCTTTTTACTCTTCGCGTTCGCGAGGCTAGTGTTGTATACCCCTTCCTCGCGTTCGCGTTAGGGTCCACGCGTTCGCGTAGGCCAAGTTCTGGACCCCCAGCATTTTCTTCTACGTGTTCGCGTTCCCTTTCATGCGTTCGCGATGTGTTGCCCTGTGACGACCCGACCCATCATCTCAGGTATTACCACCCCGTTTCCCCCATTTTCAGCTTCTTTATGCTTCATTATCCGCATCTTGTGTAATCAGGTTGATTTGCAATGGTTTTGATAAGAAATGAGACACTTAGTCTCTTTTAAGAAGGCTTAAGTTGGAAAAGTCAACCGGATGTTGACTTATGAGTTAGAGGGCTCGGATGTGAATTTTGATAGTTCGGTTAGCTCCGGGAGGTGATTTGTGACTTGGGAGTGCGATCGGAATTGATTTTGGAGGCCCGATGTAGAATTAGGCTTGAATTGGCAAAGTTAGTATTTTGGCGAATTCCGGTTGATGGGTGAGAATTTGATCCGAGAGTCGGAATGGAATTCCGAGAGTTGCTGTAGTTTCGTTAGGTGATTTTGGATATGTGTGCAAATTTTCAGGTAATTCGGACATCGTTTGGTTGGGTTTTTGATCGAAAGTGCATTTCGGAAGTTCTTGAAGAACTTAGGCTTTGATTTGGTGAAATTTGATGATTTTGATGTTAACGATAGTGTTTTGATGGTTCGAGCAAGTTTGAATAAGGTAATAGATCATATTTGTGCTTTTGGTTGAGGTCCCGGGGGCCTCGGGGTGAATTCGGGTGGTTAAACGGAGAGTTTTAAAGTTTGTTGCATGTTTAAGCTTGTAGGTGTCACACATCCTTTTTACCGAATTACTACACCCCGGGAAGGGATATAATAAAGGAAGGAGTTTTTTCATTCAAAGGACAATCGGAACGGGATTTATTTATTTAGATTCAGAGTCGCCACTTGGGAGATTAATGGTGTCCCAAGTCACCGGTTGAATCCCGAACCGAGGAAATATGACTCTGTTAACAGTCCGCGAACCAAAAATCCGAATAAGGAATTCTGTTAACCCGGGAGAAGGTATTAGGCACTCCCGAGTTCCGTGGTTCTAGCACGGTCCCTCAACTGTTGTATTTGTTTTTTATTTGATTTCATATATATTCTAGTTTTATGTGCTTTTATTAATGATCCGCTTTCATTATTGAATTTTAAAAGAAT
>MU719501.1:4501-15078 GCA_026770625.1 Nicotiana glauca
TTTGCATCATGTTGCATTTGACTTAGGGGACTCAACACAGGGGTTGGGTCCGTCTATGATAGGTAACCTGAAATAAAAAAAGACCATCCTGCTGCATCCTGTTTGTTTTATGAATTTATTTGCTTCAGACTTGCATGCTGACCGGCTTATGAAAATCGAGAACGTTGGAAAATAGTGAGAAAAAAGGGAAAAAGAGAAAAATAGCAGTGTAGAGAGATGACTACTTATTTAAAAAAAACCAATGCCTAAATAGTGTCGAAACGCTGCCGAAATTTTGGGAAAATAAAAAGGGGAATGTTTTTTTTTAATTTTGATTTATTTGAAAAAAAACAAAAGAAAAGAGTCTTGTTTTCAAATGCAGTCTTTTGGGCCCGAACTATGCCGGTTTGATTTTCACAGGGTGTGAGATACGTAGGCAACCCTCGTCGGGTCCTACTTCCCTTTTTTGCAAAAAATAGCCAAGAAATGTCAAATTCTAATTTTGTATAAATAAGTCGGGTGATACCGTCCTTATCAAATATAGCCGAATGTTCCCGAAAGGGACGCCGGAAGGCTAAATTTGCATGAATGACCGCTTTGGGTCAGATTTTGATTTTTGACCCTCACAGCCTTAAAATCTTCGTCCCCGAGGCGCTAAAAGGCCATGTTTGCAATACCGTGTCATTTATTTTAATTTAGAAAACAAGAAAAAGAGTCTTGAATAATTAGGTGATGCTGTTTGTCAAAAACAACCGAATGTGCCCAAAAGGGACGCCGGAAGGCTGACTTTGCATAAACGGCCATTTTTGGTAATTTTTTAGGCTTTTGGCCAGTTAACCCCTACAACCTTAAAATCTTCGTCCCGGAAGTGCTGAAAGGCCGTGTTCGGAAAACCAGTATTTCTTTTTTTTTTTTAGGAAAAATGAAAAAAATTTAGTTTTATTTCTGAGTCAAATAAAGGTTTTCCTTTTGTCTAACTCAACTTAACAAATGTGCAGAATGAGCACGAGTCAGAATTCATCTGGAGCTATTATAAACAGGGTCCCTTTGGGTTTGCGCATGTGGTGGAACGACTTAGAAGAATCAGGGCAAGATACAGTCAAGTTATACTTGGGAGATCTGGTTGGGTTGCTGAACATTGATCCGAGAGGGGACATCATACGGGCGTTAATCTCATTCTGGGACCCAACACACAATGTGTTTCATTTCTCAGACTTTGAGCTCACACCGACACTGGAAGAACTAGAAGGGTACATTGGGGGTCCTAAAATTCCTATGAGAGAGTAGTATCTTATTGCGCCAAGGGCCGAGACCACACACAGGTTCTTAGATACTGTGAAGGTCCGCATAACTGTACACAACCTAGATTTATCAGAGGGCTTTTGTACTTTGGCATTCATATACGATAGATATGGTCATCTTGGAGGGTTCAACAATCCCGAGGGTACAATCTGCAGTGGGGAAAACCGGCTGAAATGGGAATGGTATAGGTGTGTTGCTTTTATAATAGCCTTTCTGGGTCTGCTGGTATTCCCTCGGAAAGACGGGAAAATTAATATACAAGTTGCGGGGGTCGTCAGCACTTTGCTCAAGCAAGACAACAACACTCTGGCACCAATGATAATAGTAGACATCATCTGTGCTCTTACTGTTTGCAAAGCCGGAGGGGGTTTCTTTGAGGGTTGCAATGTATTGCTCGAAATGTGGATGATCGAACACTTGTGTCATCACCCTCAGTTCATGAGCTATGGGTCATCTGAAAAGACTTGTATAGAAGAGTTTTCCACAAGGGCCGATGGGTTTAGTTTTCCAGAAGGGGTCACTGAATGGGTAGCCCTCCTGCGTTCCGTCTCCGCAAGTCAGATAGAATGGGCATTTGGGTGGCTACCCGTAAATGAAATCATATTCATGTCAGCCATCAAATCTCATTTACTGCTGATGGGTCTCAAAAGTATTCAGCCATATGCGCCATACCGAGTATTGACACAGTTGGGGCAGCGCCAAATAGTCCCAAAGGAAGAGGATCTCAGCGGCCAGGAGGTCGAAATTGGGCCTAGTGGGCAGTTCCCTGAAGCGGCAGTTCGGAAAATCTGGAATGAATGCCAAACTCTGAAAGTATATACTTGTGTGCAGGATCGGGCCAAAGGCGAAGAGTTGCCAGAATACCTCGCATGGTACAGGAGAGAACTTGAGCACCAGAGGCTATCTAAAAAAACCCACGTCCAAGACTTCACAGAATTATCACAAGCGCAATGGGGTTGGTTTTCGAAAGAAGAAGGCTTTCAGGTTGTAATTGGCAAGTTGAAACAACAGGTTCGGGACTTGAAATATGAAAATAACTTGCAAGTTGATGCTGATACGGGAGAAAAGAACAGGTTGACCCAAGAAAACAAGTCCTTGAAACCCCAAATTTGACGAGTCAGAATGGATGCCAACAACCAACAGAGAAATCGAATTGACAAGAGGATGATAGTTGAGTTGAGAAACCAGGTCATTGAAATCCAAGAAGGTCTGGAAAGGGCAGGAGCTACCATAGCAAGAATTCGTGCCAGATGGGCAAAAGGTACAGCGGTGCGAACAGAGCACCTGCGGCAAGTGAAGAGGGATTATGAAGGGACCATTGCTATATTAAGAGAAACAAATTCCACCCTCAAAGAACGGGCCCTTAAACAAGCCCGAGATGCCAGAATTGACAGGAAGCGTTGCTATGATTTGATGGCGCGAATGGAAGAAAAAATGGATAAGTTCCAGGATCAACTCGCTCACAACACTCAAGTGCTGGGAGCAAAGAATTAACGAATAGAACAACTGCTTATGGAAAGGGATAGAATCAGGGGTAAAATTGAAGAGATTGGGCACTACATCACCATGAGGTTCCTAACATGTGAGGAAATGCCCCGTACTACCCTCTTTGCTTCAGTCATGGGCTACGTCCACTAGATCATGGAAGAATTGAAATGCTTGCAAAGGGGCCTTGCACCAAAGCCCGCGGAAGGGCCGAACGATGCCTCGCGGGCACCAAAGTTCAAAACTTTAATGTATCCCTAGCCCAAGTCTGTATTTGCTGTTTTTTTTTAAAAAGTCTGTTGTCCGTCCGTGTGTTTTTTTCACATCAAATTATGCTAGTAGTTCGGAGTCTGTATTTTGTTTTTCCTTTCCCAAGTGGGTAGTTTGTAATAGAATGTTTCGGTAATGAAATGAATTTTCCAAAAATTGGTGTCTTTATTTTTACTTGTGGGCAAAACTACGCACAGGTCTGATTCATGCGGGGACATGATACGTAGGCAATCCCCATAAGATTCAACCACAACTAAATGAAAAGAGAAAAAGAGAGAGAAAAGAAGGAAGAATAATGGAGGGTTTCCGAAATATTTGAAAGAGGAACAAATAAGTCGGGACGATGCATGCGGTCGGAGAAAAAACATATTAGAAATGGTTAACTGCCTAAGAACATTGCATCCCCCAACGTGCAATTACAATATGTGTTAAAATCTAACGCTGACAAGTTTGTTGTTTTTCAAATTTTCAACAAGTTAGTTTGTTAAAGCATACTGGCACCATACCATTATAAAACAAGATCAAAAGGTCCCATACTAAAAAGCATGACTAGTTCAGACCAAAGTGTTGAGGAGGAAAGAACGGAAAGTCAGATCCTGAAGGAGGCAATGGAAAAAATGGAAAAAATAAGACTGGAGATGAACGAAATGCAGCTAGCCTTGGCTAGGGTACAAAAGGAGCCTGAACCACCCATTACTCCTATTCTCCCGCCGGGACACACGCCGGAATACCCTCCCCCCGACCCTTCTACAAGCTTCCCAGTCACCACTACTATCAGGGAAGAAATCCCTATGATCCCCAAGCTCCACCACCCAGTCAAAACCCTTCCCCACCAAATTGTCCTGTTTTCATGGGACTCCCACCAGCCATGCTACAGAGATCATCTAGTGAGCCGTTGTTTCAGGCTCATGATACCCAATATTACCCTCCCCCCCCCGAACCCACATTCAAAGCACCCGAGCCACGTGCCTATAATCCACACTTTGAGGTCCCGGCGGAGATTGAAAAGCCGACTAAGAGACCAGAGCAGGACGAAGTGCTGCGAAAATTCAAAAGCCTAGATTAATCCTTTAGAAATATGCACGGGTTAGGCAACCAGGTCAGTGTGGCCTATAAGGATCTATGCCCTTTTCCTGACATCCAATTGCCGGCAGGGTTCAAGATGCCCAAGTTTGATCTATACGAGGGGCACGACGATCCTATGGCACATCTGCGAGGGTTTTGCAGCAAGATGAGAGGATCAAGTGGCAAAGATGAGCTGCTGATAGCTTCCTTTGTCCAAAGTCTAAATGGGTCCGCACTAGAATGGTACACAAGACAGGATCCGAGCAGGTGGTACACCTGGGATGACCTAGCACAAGCATTCGCAGGTCACTTTCAGTACAACCTTGAATTCGTCCCTGACCGTCTCACATTGCTGAAGATTTAGAAGAAGCCCGGAGAAAGCTTCCGAGAATTTGGGTTCCGGTGGAGAGAACAGGCAGCCAGAGTTGATCCTCCTATGAGAGAGGGAGAAATGGTGGACTACTTTCTGCAAACTCTAGAACCAACTTATTTTGGGCACTTGGTGACGTCAGTTGTCAAATCCTTCAACGAGGTAGTGAAAATGGGTGGTATGATCTAAGAGGGACTTAAGTCCAACAAAATCCTGAGTTACTCGGCAATTAAAGCCACTACTCAAGCCATTCAGAGCGGCACAAGAGGTGCGCTCGGGAAGAAGAAAAGAGAAGAGGTCGCAACATTAGAGGCAGATAATTAGTCCAGATCAAGAGGTCCTTCCCCCGCTACCAATCCAGATCCCATCACCCAAATTACCCACACACTCCAAATTACTCTCCACAACCCTACTACCCACCACAAGAACCACACTTCTCCATCCATCAAGCCCATACATACACCTAACTTCCGGCTCGCCCGCAATGGCGCGCGCCGGTGCCCAAAAACACATATCCACCTCCACAAAATACATACCCACCTCCACAAAACACCTATCCACCACCAAGGGCATACAGGAACCCTTCAAGGCCAGGTTTCCGCGGGAATCAGGCTTTCAAAAATGAAAGGGTGCAGAAACCGAGAACATTTACTGAGTTGGGAGAAACCTATCTTGCTTTGTTCCACAAATTAAAGCAGTTAGGCTTGTTGAGTCCTGTTGAGCCCAAATTGCCAAACCCCCTTCCCAAAAACATGGACCACTCGGTAAGCTGTGAATATTGTTCGGGGGCTCCCGGACATGATACTGAGATCATCTAGTGAGCCGTTGTTTCAGGCTCATGATACCCAATATTACCCCCCCCCCCTGAACCCACATTCAAAGCACCTGAGCCACGTGCCTATAATCCCCACTTTGAGGTCCCGGCGGAGATTGAAAAGCCGGCTAAGAGCCCAGAGCAGGACGAAGTGCTGCAAAAATTCAAAAGCCTGGATTAATCCTTTAGAAATATGCACGGGTTAGGCAACCAGGTCAGTGTGGCCTATAAGGATCTATGCCCTTTTCCTGACGTCCAATTGCCGGCAGGGTTCAAGATGCCCAAGTTTGATCTATAGAGGGGCACGACGATCCTATGGCACATCTGCGAGGGTTTTGCTGCAAGATGAGAGGAGCAAGTGGCAAAGATGAGCTGCTGATAGCTTACTTTGGCCAAAGTCTAAATGGGTCCGCACTAGAATGGTACACAAGACAGGATCCGAGCAGGTGGTACACCTGGGACGACCTAGCACAAGCATTCGCAGGTCACTTTCAGTACAACCTTGAGATTGTCCCAGACCATCTCACATTGCTGAAGCTTGAGAAGAAGCCCAGAGAAAGCTTCCGAGAATTTGGGTTCCGGTGGAGAGAATAGGCAGCCAGAGTTGATCCTCCTATCAGAGAGGGAGAAATGGTGGACTACTTTCTGCAAACTCTAGAACCAACTTACTTTGGTCACTTGGTGACGTCAGTTGGCAAATCCTTCAATGAGGTAGTGAAAATGGTTGGTATGATCGAAGAGGGACTTAAGTCCAACAAAATCCTGAGTTACTCGGCAATTAAAGCCACTACTCAAGCCATTTAGAGCGGCACAAGAGGTGCGCTTGGGAAGAAGAAAAGAGAAGAGGTCGCAACATTAGAGGCAAATAATTGGTCCAGATCAAGAGGTCCTTCCCCCCGCTACCAATCCAGACCCCATCACCCAAATTACCCACACACTCCAAATTACCCTCTACAACCCTACTACCCACCACAAGAACTACACTTCTCCATCCATCAAGCCCAGACATACACCTAACTTTCGGCTCGCCCGCAATGGAGCGCGCCGGTGCCCCAAAACACATATCCACCTCCACAAAATACATACCCACCTCCACAAAACACCTATCCACCACCAAGGGCATACAGGAACCCTTCAGGGCCAGGTTTCTGCGGGAATCAGGCTTTCAGAAATGAAAGGGTCCAAAAACCGAGAACATTCACCGAGTTGGGAGAAACCTATACTGCTTTGTTCCACAAATTAAAGCAGTTAGGCTTGTTGAGTCCTGTTGAGCCCAAATTGCCAAACCCCCTTCCCAAAAACATGGACCACTCGGTAAGCTGTGAATATTGTTCGGGGGCTCCCGGACATGATACTGAGATGTGTTGGAAGTTGAAACATGCATTGCAAGATCTTATTGACACCAATAAGATAGAGGTTCAGACACTAGAGGCACCCAACATCAATCAGAACCCGTTGCCAGCACACAATGAAACCCATATGATCGAACTAGGCACAAAGGAGGGGAGCTAAATAAACACTCACAGATGGTGATGATGATCCGTGCTAGTCCAGAAGAAAAGTCGACCGGTGGGGAAGCGGAGGTACAATTGGAGAATGTGGATGTTAAGCCAGTGGTGGTAATGGGGAAGAGTTCGCTTGTTGTTCCAAAGAATCTTCCAAAGAATCCAGAGTGGATCAAAGTAACGGTGCAAGGGGTACCAAGCAAGCCAACATGCACAGGGGCTGTTGTTATCAGGCTAGTAATGTAGATGCCGATAATCAGGGAGAAAGCCATGCCCTAGAGCTGCAGTAAAGTGATGATAATGTACAAGGGGAAGGAGGTTGTGGAAGAAATATGTGAACCCCAGGGGTTAACTCGTTCGGGGAGGTGTTTTGCCCCCGTAGAGTTAAAAAGGTCCAACCCAGCGGTGATAAAGAAACCCGTGATGGAGGAAGAGGCGGAGGAGTTTTTGAAGAAAATGAAGGCCCAAGACTACTCCATTGTGGAGCAGTTAAGAAAGACTCCGACACAGATTTCGTTGCTATCCTTGTTGATCCATTCCAGTGACCATTGCCAGGCACTGATGAAAATCCTGAAGGAGGCTCATGTTTCGGATAAAATCTCTGTAAATCACTTGGAAAGGAAAGTGCACAAAATCTTCGAGGTAAACCGGGTGACGTTTTCTGATGATGAATTGCCGGCAGAGGGTACAGAACACAACAAAGCCCTATACTTGACCGTGAAATGCGAAGACTCGGTGGTCACCCGAGTATTGATTGATAATGGGTCGAGCGCCAACATCTGTACTTTGACTACTCTGAACAAGTTGAAGGTTGATCATGACTGAATTCACAGGAACAACGTCTGCGTCCGAGGTTTTGATGGGGGTGGTACTGACACGGTGGGTGATATCATACTGGAATTGACCATTGGTCCAGTGGAATTCACCATGGAATTCCAAGTGGTAGATGTGGCGGTATCATACAATCTTCTATTGGGGTGACCCTGGATTCATACCGCCAAAGCAATGCCTTCCACATTGCACTAGATGGTGAAATTTGAGTGGGACAGGCAAGAGATAGTGGTGTACGGGAATGATTGTACAGGCACGGTGAGTGATGCCATTGTACCATTCATAGAAACTGACAGTGACAAAGGTCCCTAGGTTTACCAGATTTTTGATGCAGTCTCAGTTGACAAAATCTCTAAAGGCGAGAACCTTCCACTGCCCAGAATCGCAGCGGCCACTTTCATGATGGCCTCGGATATGTTAAACAACGGATTTGTACCAGGAAAAGGCTTAGGGGTTGATCTGCAGGGTATTGTCCAGCCAGTTTCTTTGCCCAAGAATCTGGACACTTTTGGGATGGGATTCAAGCCTACCGTAGCAGACGTAAGACGAGCTCAAAAATTGAAGAAGAGAGTTTGGGTTCTTCCCAAGCCAGTTCCACGTCTCTCCAGATCCTTTGTCAAAGCAGGTATCAGAAGGTTGTCAGTCCCCAAAGTTCTCGGATCACTGATCGGGTCAGATGGGGATTTGAATAAGAGTTTTGAAAGATTGTTCGCCGACGTCAACATGATAGAAGCTGGAGAAGGTTCGAGTAGGGCAGATATACAGTTTGTGGGGCCTAGGGCCAATATCAAAAATTGGACAGCTACTCCTCTTCCTACCCAGAGGGAGTTTTTGTAGTAGGCTTTGATTTTTCTTTCTTGTTTTCTGGATTATTCCAGGGTGTAATCCAATTTTTGTTTTATTTTGTATTCGGCAAAAGTGTGAAACCCTGTTATCCCGCATTTTAATAAAGTGAAAGTTCCTCTCCTTATTTTGTTTTAATCTTGTTTTCTTCTTTTCTCTTTCTAAACAGTTCTCTTTATACTGGTTATAATGGCATGGCATGCACAACAGATCTTCAACATAGTCTAAAAAATCAATCTGATTCCGAATTAATTGTACAAGAGGTCGATTATGATGATGAATCGGAATACGATGATGATGAAGCCTTTGAAGAGATAAACAGAGAATTAAGCCAGTTTGAAGACAAACCCAAGCCCAATTTGAATGACACTGAAGCTATCAATTTAGGGGATTCAGACAATGTTAGGGAAACCAAAATCAGCGTCCACATTGAGCCGAACATCAAGGAGGAACTAATCAAAGCACTCATTGAATTCAAAGATGTTTTTGCATGGTCGTATGATGAGATGCCGGGCTTAAGCACCAATCTAGTGGTTCACAAATTGCCCACTGACCCGGCATGCCCTCCCGTCAAGCAGAAATTGAGAAAGTTCAAGACAAACATGAGTATGAATATTAAAGAAGAAGTAACCAAGCAGCTGCAGGAAAAGGTTATTCGGGTCACTCGATATCCTGATTGGTTGGCCAATATGGTGCCAGTGCCAAAGAAAGATGGGAAGATCAGGGCATGTGTCGATTACCGCAATCTGAACAGGGCAAGCCCTAAGGATAACTTTCCATTACCCAACATCCATATTCTGATCGATAATTGTGCTGGATGGGAGATTGGGTATTTTATGGATTGCTATGTTGGGTATCATCAGATCCTGATGGATGAAGAAAATGCAGAAAAGATAGCTTTCATTACACTGTGGGGGACTTATTGCTATCGGGTAATGCCTTTTGGCTTGAAGAACGCTGGGGCAACGTACATGAGAGCAATGACTACTGTGTTTCATGACATGATACACAAAGAGATTGAGGTGTACGTAGATGATGTGATCATAAAATCCAAGCGCCAGGAAGACCACGTGGCAGACCTAAGGAAGTTCTTCCAGAGACTCCGAAGGTACGATATTAAGCTCAACCCGGCCAAATGTGCATTTGGTGTTCCGTCTGGAAAACTGTTGGGATTCATTGCTAGTCGGTGGGGCATTGAGCTAGACCCATCAAAGATCAAATCCATCCAAGAATTGCCACCGCCGAAGAACAAAACAGAAGTAATGAGTCTGTTGGGAAGGTTGAATTATATCAGCAGATTCATCGCTCAACTCACGGCGACTTGTGAACCCATTTTTTTACTACTGAAGAAAGATGTTGCGGTAGAATAGACGGCAGAATGTCAGGAAGCATTCGACCAAATCAAAGGGTGTCTATCAAATCCACCTGTGTTAGTCCCACCTGAACCGGGAAGACAGTTGATTCTTTATCTAACGGTACTGGAGTATTCATTTGGTTGTGTACTGGGGCAACACAACATTACAGGAAGAAAGGAGCAAGCCATCTATTATCTCAGCAAGAAGTTTACAACATATGAGGTCAAGTACACTCAACTTGAGAAGACATGTTGTGCCCTAACTTGGGTAGCACAAAAGCTGAAACATTATTTGTCATCATATACTACTTATCTCATTTCACGCTTGGATCCACTAAAGTATATCTTCCAGAAGCCTATGCCTACAGGGAGGTTAGCAAAATGGTAGATATTACTCACGGAATTTGACATCGTCTATGTGACAAGGATGGCCGTGAAGGCCCAAGCATTGGCTGATCACTTAGCTGAGAATCCTGTTGATGAAGAATACGAGCCTTTAATGACGTATTTTCATGATGAAGAAGTGTTGCATATAGATGAGTTGGAATCAACCGAGCAACCAGGATGGAAGCTATTCTTTGATGGAGCCACAAATGCGAAAGGAGTGGGAATATGAGCAGTACTCATTTATGAAACAGGACATCATTATCCTGTTACAGCTCAGCTACGTTTCTATTGTACCAACAACATGGCTGAGTATGAGGCATGCATCTTGGGCTTACGGTTAGCTGCAGACATGGATGTCCAGGACGTCTTGGT
>MU719501.1:17362-57271 GCA_026770625.1 Nicotiana glauca
GTAGTAGTATGTCATGTCCAATTGTATCAAAAGAGGATGGCAAGAGCATATAACAAGAAGGTGCGTCCCAGGAAATTTGAAATAGGACAGCAGGTGCTGAAACGAATCTTACCACATCAGGCCGAAGCAAAGGGAAAGTTCGCCCCGAACTGGCAAGGACCATTCATTGTGACCAGAGTGTTATCCAATGGAGCTTTATGTCTGACGAATGTCGAAGGAAGATGCGTCGACATGGCTATCAATTTCGACGTAGTTAAGAGATATTATGTGTAATTCCTTGAATTGTAGTTGTTGTTTGTTTGTTTGTACTTGGCATTTATCGGAGAATGAAATGACAGAGGCAATTCTTTCTTCTATCCAAACACTTTAACCTTTGCTTCCCCCGTTGAGTCTTATTTATTCTTTCATACCCCTCTCTTGGAATCATTAATGAAAATGAAAAAAAAGAGGAGAAAAGAAAAGAAAGAAAGCAAAGAAAGAAAAATAATAACAAAAACAAAAAGGAAAGTCACAAGAGAAACCAAGGAATCAAGTGAACTACGTTCGACCTGATTCCTCAAAGAGGATACGTAGGCGCCTCACGGCTCGGTCATAGCGTAATAAAAATCAAAAATCCCCCAAGAAAGAAAACTGGGGCAGAAGTTATGTTTTAAAACTTTGGAAAAGGTTTGATTCCAAGAGTTGTAATGTTTTACCCATCGAAGTTATTTCGATTTTTTTATATCCTTTTATTTTATCCCCACACAAAAAATCATGTTGATGTCCAAAAAGACCTCCCGATCAGTATCCGAAAGGTTCCAAGTTAGGCAAATGAAAGGCGAGAATAACACACGGATCCCCCACTGAAAGAGGATCATGAGCTGAAGGAATTGATACCCAAAAGAATCCCCAGTAGAGAGAATATTATCGGTAACACTCCAATCCCCAGCTGAGAAAGAAGAATAAAATGAGAGAGTCTTATCGGTGAAAACCTTCACGGGCACCATAAGGCAACGAAGGCTGAGAGAAACAAAATGAGAGAGTCTTATGGTGAAAACCTTCACATGCACCATAAGGCGACGAGAGTTGAGAAAAATGAGAGAGTCTTATTAGTGAAAACCCCTCGAAGGGCACTATGAGGCGACAAGATAAGATTGGCGGAAAGGATCCATCAAGGCATCAAGCAATGATGTTGATTCGGCAGAAGAGCTGGGTGCCCGTTTATCCCTAGCAAAAGGGAGCCATCAGAGATTGATCGATAAATAGACTGGGTTGGTTAGATCCGGAGTGCGCGACATGATCATTGGGACCGGTTATGCCATTCAGATGAGTTTTTTTTTTCTTCCTTCTTTTCTTCTCCTCGACATTTGTTTAGAAAGACTTTTTCTTTTTCTATCTTTTGAAGTCATCACTTTCTTTGTTTAAAGACTTTTTCTCCAGAAGTTTGTTTTTTAGAAAGATTTTTCAGAGCTTACTACCAATTGCCAAAATGGTGCAAAGCAAAAAGTGAGCAGGACAGACCTAAGATAAGGGAAAATATGGAGAAAAACAGAAAAACAACAGTTGAGAGAAATTTGTGGATAAGGACCGTCGGGAAGAAGAAGCATCCCCGGCAGACTATCGACCAAAGTTCCAAGAGGGTCGTACAACACAGAGCGGGGAAAGGAGAAAAGGAAAAACCATCCCCAACAGGAATATCATCCTCATCAAATTACATCATTCCCCAACAAATTTTGGGAACGCAGAGCAGGGAAAGGAAAAAGGGAGAAACCATCCCCAGCAAGAGTGGCACAACCACTCACCACGTTTTAAACTAACAATTTTTTTTTATTTAAAGCAGGGAAAGAAAATGTTATTGGTAGCGGAAAGGCATGCCACAAGGAAGATTACCAAACTGGGGCAAAACATTTTCTGCCATTGTTGAAAACTTTCTCAGAGAAACGAGGAAATCAATTCAAGTTATAAGGAAAACACCATCCCCAACGGGAGTGGCACGACCACTCACCAAGTTTTAAACTAACAAAATTTTCTTTGATTTAAGAACAGGGACGGAAGCTATGTCCATATCAGGATCTCTACATCATATCAAGTTTTTTGCGATGCATCAATCTTTGTAAATTACCAAATCAAGCACCACATGTCATGTTTGTTCACCTTCAAATAGGATATTACGGGTCTATCCGCCCTCAAATGGGATATTATGGGACTATCCGCCCTCAAATAGGATATTATGGGACTATCCGCCCTCAAATAGGATATCACGGGACTATCCACCCTCAAATAGGATATGATGGGACTATCCTCCCTCAACTAGGATATTATGGGACTATCCGCCCTCAAATAGGATATTATGGGACTATCCGCCCTCAAATAGGATATCGTGGGACTATCCGCCCTCAAATAGGATATCGTGGGACTATCCGCCCTCAAATAGGATATCCTGGGACTATCCGCCCTCAAATAGGATATCCTGGGACTATCCGCCCTCAAATAGGATATCCTGGCACTATCCGCCCTCAAATAGGATATCCTGGGACTATCCGCCCTCAAATAGGATATTACGGGTCTATCCGCCCTCAAATAGGATATTACGGGTCTATCCGCCCTCAAATAGGATATTACGGGACTATCCGCCCTCAAATAGGATATTATGGGTTCATCCGCCCTCAAATAGGATATAGAATTTAATCCTTCCTTAAAGGGACGTTTAATTTATTTCGACCCAAGTGGTCCTGCTTGTATAAACCTTGCCAAAATATATATTTTATAAATTATTGCCAAATGCATTTCATTTTCAAAGTTGTTGATGAAGTCAGGAGCCCACCTAAAGAGAGGAGAGGCAATTTTATTTCTAAAAGTTGCTGTTGGAGTCAGGAGCCCGCCTGTAGAACAGAGGAATGCATTTAAAGTTGAAGTCAGAAGGCAGTAATGCGGAGGTCACAACAAAATACCCCCATCATAAATTCCGCCGTAGAAATCAGGAGGAAGACTACAAGAGCAAGTTTAAGAGCTAGATAAGATTTTGTAAATCATAGACTTGTTTAGTATAGCTTCTTATTTTCTATTTCGCACGGTATAATAAGGAGGTCGGCAAGCAGTAGCCGCAACAGCAATAGCAACAGCAGTAACAGCAAAGGCGTAGTCCCACGGTAGTCCCAGCTACCAAAACTTCCCGAACTACATTGACCTGATTCCCTTTTAGCAAGGGATATGTAGGAGACCTTTTGAAGCAAAGGTTCTGTCTAATCTTTTCAAAAATGCTTCACACGGAGTACTCAAACGGGCAAAAATTGCTCGCTCACTTTATCTTTGCACGAAAACTCTTCGTATTTTCGGACAAAGAGGGGCAGCTGTAAGCACGTGATTTTGCCCTATATGAGAAATACTCCCAAAAAATACAAAGTAAAAGGTTTTGTGTTGTTTGCAATTTTTGCAAAATTTGTGTTATTTTCCTGTTATTGTTTGCATTTGTGCGTTCGTGTTTATATGTCTAAATTAAGAGAAAAATACAAAAATATATGTTACATGCTTATTTAGGATTTAATTGTGCATTTTGGAATTAATTAAACCATAATTTGGTTTTAAAAGAAAGAAAATCACAAAAGGCATATTTGTTGTATTTTTGTCATTTATTGTCCTAATGTATGATTTGGTTTGATAATCTTGTGTGTTAATTATTGTTAAGGGTTAATTAACATTTTTGTAGTTTAAATTTGATGTTTCCATTTAATGTCGAATTTTTGTTAATTAGAAAATGAAAGAAAAAAAGAAGAAGAAATGAAAAATGTGAACAAAATCAGACTTGGGCCATCATTTTTGGACCCCAAAGTCAGGCCCAAACGATCAAATTAACCCAACCCAATTGCCTGATCTCTCAGACCAACCAAACTACGCCGTTTCAACGTCTTAAATCTGAACCGTTGATCAAACAAATCTAACGGTCCAGTTCAGTCCCAGCGTTAGTTGACGCGGCGTCGTTTTAGGTGATCATATATGCATCGTCCATTCCTATTGATCTATCGGTCCTAAGCTTACAATTCAACCCGGTCCATCTCACCCAGGTCAACCCAGACTCTTAATGAGACCAAACGATGTCGTCTCCCTTAAATGAAATGATCCAGGCCGTTGATCATGATTGATCCAACGGCCAAGATCAAATGCTCCCTCCTCGTATATAATCTTAATCTTCCTACCCAGCCCCCTAATCCAAACACCCCCCTCTCCCCTTCCTCTCCTTCAAGCTTAGAGACCAGATGAGTCCTCCACCTTCCACCATGCTCCTCCCACCGGAAATCGCCTCACGGCGGTTCCGGTGGTCCAATGACCACCATACTAACACCCCTTAACCATCTGACCACCCTGGTTCCAAATCCACCAACCGTTTAGGTCAAATCTTTCTGGAACTTCTCGAATCTTCAATCGAAGATTCGAGCCAAACCTGGACCTACTCCAATGACCCCCAAATCAACACCCCTAAACCACCTGACCACTCTTGTCACACCTCCTTTTTACACACCTACCCCGAAGGATAAATGTATAAGGGAGTTTTTCCATTTAAAGTGACATTATACGAATTGGGATAATTTATTTGTTTATACAGTCTCCACTTGGGATAGGATTGGCTTTTGGTGTCTCAAGTCACCGGTTTAACTTGAATCCCAAATTGAGGAAAATTTCGACTTCCCAGTTGGAGTCTGCGAACCAGAAATTCTGAATAAGGAATTCTGTTGACCCGAGGGAAGGTGTTAGGCACCCCCGGATCCCGTGGTTCTAGCACGGTCACTTAAATTATTATAAATGGATAAAATCTAATTTTTATACATGTCATCCTGTAGTGCAATTTTAGAATTATTTAACCGTTTTTAGTTAAAAAAATTTAAGAAAGTGAACGTCGTTTAAAAATGTATTTTTTGGATCACGTCACATGAAATGCACCCGTATCCTTGACACATTCATATTCGACGTTTTGGGATTTAGATTTGGGTTGCATGAAATGCACACCCGTATTTAGGAAATTAAATTTATTAAATAACACGCCTAAAGAAACTACGCGTTGATAATTTTGCGGGAGGCCATGAAAATTCGCTAAATGGCACGTCCCAAGTTCTAAGGATTTCAAATATATGATTAAAGAGGGCCACGCAATTTGTGATTTATTTGGCGCGGCGCAACTCGATTTATTCCAAAGGGCTTTATTATTCAAAGTTTCTATAATCGGATTACATGAAATGTACCCCGGACTCTTTAATCTGATTTGTAAGATGGAATTTATGGAAGAGATCATTTATGGAGGAAACACATTGTGCCTAAATAATTATCCACATAGTGAACAAGAAGCATTGAACTTAATTGGTCAGTCATGTACTTGCCAATCAAAATTCCAAATTCAATCTTTGAAGGCTTAAATTAGATTACCCCTTCACGGCCTATGTCGTCAAGCTTTGATCACATTCAACTTGTCATAGTCCAAACAAGAAATATTCAAATACTAGTTCAACCTATATGTAAAAATTGCCTTCAATTACTACATGTCAAAAGCATATAGTCCAGATGCTATTATGCGTACAAAGCAATGCCAAGAGATTCAGCAACTATGAACTATTCAAAAAATGTTCCAATCAACTACTAAGCAGAAGGCAGCAAATTCGTTTCTTTTCTAAGTCCATTAGCAGCAATATAAGATCCTAAAAGAAGATGACTTTAATTCAGTCAGAAGCTGGCCTTAGTTCGGAAATTTCCCTGTTTAATGACTAACACTTCTAACTCATAAACACAGTAATTGAACTTAACAAGGTTCATTCACCAAATTGAGAGATAGCTTCAATCAATTTATTCATGTAAAATCAAACAGAATACGGAGAATCTTCCAACTAACCTTGAAGTGATATTTCAATTGATTTTGTGAAAATTGAGGTTACAAACAGATTTTCGGCATCTAACGTCAACCCGGAAAAACGCTAATGACACTCTAAATCAGAACTGCAAACTAGGCCACCATGAACGGACCTCGAGCGGCGACGGGATCGATCAGAGGGGGGTGGTCTGTTCTAGGGGTGCAACGGCTGATTCATGAACAAGAAGCAGCAGCTCCAAATCCTTTTTAGGAAGAAGCAACTCCTTGCGCGTTAGGGTTTTCCAGAATTTTTCTTTTTTCTTTAGGTCCCTAAGTCTTTTCGGTTGATTTTTGGCGTTAGTCAGCCTTTTTTCTTAGGAAATTAGCTCCTCAATTTTTGTGTTCTTTTTTTTTTTGCTAATCCATCAGTGTATTGTGGCTGATTTTATAGGCTTTTTAGGTGTGTAGGGTGTTTTTTAATGTAGAGGGGGTGTGTGGGGGAGTATTTTTTGGAGGATGTGGGGAATATTTTTGGTGGGAAGGTCTTATGTGGGAGAATATTTCTGGGGGGAAAGTCTGATGTGGGAGAAGGTCTTATGTGGGGAAGGTCTTAAGTGGGGAATATTTTTGGGGGAAGGGTTCTTCTAATTCTCCTTTTTATTCCCAATTTTTCTTTTATCTCTTTTTTTTAATTAAAAATTCTTGAATTAAAATCCTAAATTATCTAAAATTGTACTAATTATGAAAATTATAAAAGCTACTTAATCCTAAATTAGAAAAGAAAGATCAACAAAAGGAAAAGGTGTAAAAATCAAATATTTGTTTTTTGAATTTTAAATTTTTGTGAAACCAAATGACTTCCGATAAAATATAAATGCTATGCAAAATATTTTTTGGTATTTATTATTATGATTTTAATCCATGAAATGCAACTAAATAAAGGAAAATTCCTACAAAATCAATAAAAATTATTTTGATCTATTTTTAGGAGTTATCTTCATGTAGGGCAAAAATCAAGTGCTTACAGCTGCCCCTCTTTGCTCGGAAACACGAAGAGTTTTCGGGAAAAGATAAAGTGAGCACTGTGAGGGATTTTTGCCCATTTGAAACTCCATGAGAAGCATTTTTTTTGAAAGTGTCTGACCGAACCTTGCTTCAGAGGTTGCCTACATATCCTTGGCTATAAAGGAATCAGGTTAGGTGTAGTTCAAAAGTGAATGAGACGATGGAGTGCCAGGGTTGAGAGCTGAGCGAGGTTCCGTCGAGGTTCCGGTCCGCGGTCCCGTTTATTACATCAAAATCAAAATTAAAAAGCCTAACTAGCCTATCAGCTACGAGTTACAAGATTCCTATCTATAAATCTCTTGAAGCTTGATCTTGAATCTTAGCTGGTTCTTGATGTGGACTCCGATCTGATTCTTGATGCTCGCAAGCTGCAGGTGTTATTTCTTTCTGCAGCATTGGGTCAAAACGGGATTATCGGATCTTGTGACTTCAATCAGATTTTGAGCAATCCGCACCCTTGTTTGCTTCACATTTGAGTCCATTTCTTTTTTTTTCTTTTCTTCCTTTCTTTATTCTGGATTGAGACTCATTTCATCGGTCATCTCGCACCTTGTGTCTTGAGATCGACCTGCGTAAGATACCAAAACAAACAAACGAACGAAAATTTTCTGCCCCAGTTTTCACTAGGAAAATTTCGTGAGTTAGTTGTAACACACATCTAAGCGATCAAATCAGGATTGTGTAGGGAGATCCTCGGTTTTGGCCAGGATTTGCAAAGTAAAAGGATCCTCGGTTTTTTGTCCGCGATTTGGAAAGAAAAATCTCCACGGTTTTTTGGCCGGAAGATCCTCAGTTTTTTGGCCGGTATTTTGAAAGAAAAAGCTCCGCGGGTTTTGGCCGAGAGATCCTCGGTTTTTTGGCCGGGATTTTGAAAGAAAAAGCTCCACGATTTTTTGGCCGGGAGATCCTCGGTTTTTTGGCCGGTATTTTGAAAGAAAAAGCTCCACGGTTTTTTGGCCGGGAGATCCTCGATTTTTGGCCGGGATTTTGAAAGAAAAAAAAAGCTCCACGGTTTTTTGGCCGGAAGATCCTCGAATTTTTGGCCTAGATTTTGAAAGAAAAAGCTCCACGGCTTTTTGGCCGGGAGATCCTCGATTTTTTGGCTGGGATTTTCAAAGAAAAAGCTCCACGGTTTTTTGGCCGGGAGATCCTCAGTTTTTTGGCTGGGATTTTGAAAGAAAAAGTTCCACGGTTTTTTGGCTGGGAGATCCTCAGTTTTTTGACCGAGATTTTGAAAGAAAAAGCTCCACGGTTTTTTGGCCGGGAGATCCACGGTTTTTTGGCCGGGAGATCCTCGGTTTTTTGCCGGGATTTTGAAAGAAAAAGCTCCACGGTTTTTTGGCCGGGAGATTCTCAATTTTTTGGCCGGGATTTTGAAAGAAAATGTTCCACATTTTTTTGGTCGGGAGATCCTCGGTTTTTTGGCCGGGATTTTGAAAGAAAAAGCTCCACGGTTTTTTGGCCGGGAGATCTTCGGTTTATTGGCCGGGATTTTGAAAGAAAAAGATGCATGGTTTTTTGGCCGGGAGATCCTCGATTTTTTGGCCGGGATTTTGAAAGAAAAATCTCCACGGTTTTTTGGCCAGGAGATCCTCGGTTTTTTGGCCGGGATTTTGAAAGAAAAAGCTCCACGATTTTTTGTCCGGGAGATCCTCGGTTTTTTGGCATGGATTGTGAAATGAAAAGGTCTGTGCTACTATGATTTATTTTTCTTTTGGGGTTTTTATTTTCATTTATTTTCTTCTTCTTCTTTTTCTCCTTCTTTTTCTTATGTTTTCCTCTTCTTTTTTTTTCTTTATTCTTGTGTTTTCAGAAATCTTTTGATATCATGATACCAAGGCTGAATGCTGGGGTCCACCTCAACCACATTACAATAACCATGCCTTTCTTTAATTTGAATTTCCAGGGGATCAATATGAGCATTGCCTGGGTAAGGCAGCATTGAAGCTAAAGTGGCGAGTGCGTCAGCTAGTTCATTGTGGCATCGAGGAATGTACCTGAACTCTATTGACTTGAAGCGTTTAGTGAGATCTTCCACGTGTTGCCGGTACGGGATGAGCTTAATTTCTCGAGTCTCCCACTCCCCTTGTGCTTGCCGGATAATCAAATCGGAGTCCCCCATGATCAATAAGTCTTCCACTTCATGGTCGATTGCCATATTCATGCCCATGTTGCAGGCTTCACATTCAGCTGTGTTATTTGTGTAGAAGAAACGGAGTCTAACTGTAGCTGGATAGTGCTGACCATTAGGTGATATCAAGATTGCTCCAAGGCCTACACCTCTTGCGTTTATCGCTCCGTCAAAGAACATTTTCCAAGCACGAATGTTTTTAGAGATAGGTTCTACTGAATTAACTTCTTCATCTGGGAAATATGTGCTCAATGGTTGGTACTCCTTATCAACCGGGTTTTCTGCTAAATGATATGCTAATGCCTGGGCCTTTATTGCCGTGCGAGTAACATAGATTATATCGAATTCAGTGAGCAGGATTTTCCATTTTGCCGGTCTCCCAGTGGGCATCAGTTTCTGGAATATGTACTTCAAAGGATCCAACCTGGTTATGAGGTAGGTAGTATGGGCTTGCATATAGTGTCTCAAATTCTGAGCGACCCACGTCAGAGCACAACATGTTCTTTCCAACAAAGTATACTTGACCTCGTAGCTAGTGAACTTCTTACTCAGATAGTAAATTGCCTGCTCTTTCTTGCTGGTTATATCGTGTTGCCCCAGAACGCAACCAAAAGAATTTTCCAACACCGTCAGATACAAGAAAAGAGGTCGCCCTGGCTCAGGTGGGACCAACACCGCAGGATTTGACAGATATTCCTTGATCTTGTCGAAGGCCTCTTGACATTCAGATGTCCATGTAATTGCTGCATCTTTCTTTAACAGTTTGAATATGGGCTCACAAGTGGTATTCAATTGAGCAATGAACCGACTAATATAGTTTAACCTGCCCAGTAAACTCATCACGTCCTTCTTAGTTTTCGGAGGGGGTAGATCTCGAATAGCTTTTATCTTTGTTGGATCTAGCTCGATCCCTCTTCTACTGACTATGAAACCCAAGAGCTTGCTTGATGGAACTCTGAAGGCACATTTGGCCGGATTCAGTTTCAAATCATACTTGCGCAACCGCTCGAAGAACATTCTCAAATCTTGAACATGGTCATTCTGAGTTCGGGACTAGATGATTACGTCATCCACATACACCTCTATCTCTTGGTGTATCATGTCATGGAAAATGGCGGTCATGGCTCTCATATAGGTTGCCCCAGCATTCTTCAGCCCAAATGGCATGACACGATAACAGTAAGTGCCCCAGGGTGTGGTGAAAGCTGTCTTCTCAGCGTCTTCTTCATCCATCAACACTTGGTGATATTCTGCATAACAATCTATGAAGGACTGTATTTCATGCTTGGCACAATTTTCAACAAGGATGTGGATGTTGGGCAGCGAAAAATTATCTTTGGGACTTGCCCTATTCAAATCTCTGTAGTCCAGACACACCCGGGTCTTCCCTTCTTTCTTTAACACAGGAACCACATTGGCTAAGCATGTAGTATATCGGACCACCCGGATTACCCCTGCTTTCAACTGTTTCATGATTTCTTCTTTGATCTTATCACTGATATTGATTTTAAACTTTCTTTGCTTTTGTTGCACTGGAGGACAATCGGGGTAAATTGGTAATTTATGCACCACTAGATCCACACTCAGTCCTGGCATATCATCATACGACCAAGAAAACACATCTTTAAACTCAACCAAGAGTTGGATTATTGCATCTCGAGTTTTCTCATCTGTGTGAATGCTTATTTTGGTTTCCCTTATTTCTTCGGCAGTTCCCAAATTAACCGGTTCAGTGTCATTCAGATTTGGCTTAGGTTTGTTCTCAAATTGTTCCAATTCTCGGTTTATTTCCCTAAAAGCCTCCTCTTCATCATATTCCGGTTCTTGATTCATTATTTCACAGTTAGACAGCATGTTTGAGTCGGGGCATGAAGTCCGCAAGCATGTCATGTTATTTAAAGCCACATTATTATAATTGAAAAGAAAAGATAAAAGGGAAAAATAACTAAATCAGAGAGACTAAAGAGAATGGACAATGAAATATTGATTTCATTTCTTGGAATTTTAGGAAGATAACAGGGTTTACATTCATGAATTAAAAAGACAACAAACTAAAAGAAGCATCCGAGTTACACCCTGAAATAACCCGAGATGCAGTAAAGGTGACAAGGCTAGTCTACCGGGACTCCCGCCTGATCGGGAAAGGCGTAGCCTTCCAATTTTGGAGTTTGGCATCTGGTCCCATGTAGAGCACCTCAGCGGTGCTAGTCCCTTCCCCTAGCTGGACCATGTTGGTTTCATAAAGCATTTGCCTCATAGATCCACAGATATCTTCTATTTCATTAGCCGTGAACACCTCATCATCCTCTTCTATACCGTACTTGGGCTTGACAAAGGTCTCATAGAGATGTGGCAGTGGTTGCGGCAAAATCCATCCATCTTTCTTTCTTTCATTGGCCCATTTCTCATCATCCAGGGCAGGGTGGAAGCCTATCCCAAAATACTTTTTTGCTGTAGGTAGTGTTACTGGTTCGGCTATTCCTTGTAAAGCTTTTCCCAACCCTTTTCCTGGTTTGAAACCATGTTTAATCATTTCCTTAGCTACCATGATTGAAGCATTAGATAAGAAAGGCTGGGGGCATGGATGTCCCTCCTCATACTGATCAGCTACCACGATTTCAAAGGCTTGATAGACAATATGCTCACTTCCCTCCCTCGCCTCCAGGCATGGGATAGATGGGTCTCGATATATAGACTGCTCACCTTCCCCATGGACCACGATCTCCTAATCTTTATGCTCAAATTTCACCATCTGGTGGAGGGGTGAGGGCACAGCTCCTGCGGCATGGATCCAAGGCCTTCGCAGAAGAAGATTGTAAGATGTATCCATGTCCAGCACTTGGAAGGTCACCTCAAAATCCACCGGGCCTATGGTCAGTATCAAACCAATTTCACCCATGGTATCTCTTTTAACCCCATCGAAGGCTCTCACGCAAACATTATTTGGACGAATCCTTCCCGTCCCTATTTCTAATCCTTGCAATGTGGAGAGTGGGTAGATGTCAACGCCCGAACCTCCATCGACCATGACCCGTTTAACGTAGTAACCCTTACATTTGACAGTCAGGTGCAAGGCTTTATTGTGGGCAGCTCCCTCCGGAGGCAAATCATTTATACTGAAGGAGAGTTGGTTGACAGCGAAGAATATTTCTGCCATCCTTTCAAGTTGTTCAACCGAAGTCTCGGCTAACACATATGCTTCATTTAGAGTTTTCGTAAGGATCTTCTAATGTTTAGCAGATTTGGTCACTAGTGACAGCAGTGACACTTGCTCAAGACACTTCCTCAATTGGTATACCGTTTCATAGTCAGGCATTTTCATCTTTTAAAAGAATGCCTCTGCTTCTTCGGCGCTTACCAGCTTCAACAGGGACTGTTTCTGGCAATTCTCCCAAAATTTCCTTGCCTTTGTATGTGATCACTTTTTGTTGGTAGTTCCATGGCACTGCAGAGGGGTCAGTCATGGGCTTTTGTGGTGCACGTCCAATAACCACTGGCTCACTCAGATGAGGTGGTTTGATCGTCCCCCGTGCCACATAGGCCCCTTTCGGCACATACATCTGTGTACCCTTCTTCACTTCACACTTTCTTGGAGTGCTCACAATTATTGGTTTCTCTTGATGACCTCGCGACACATAAAGAATCTCGTGTTTAGGAGGCACCGACTTTTCTTTTGTCTCAGTTCTCTCTTCAGGCTCAATGTTGACATTTTTATCCTTCTTTTCTTCTTTTCCCTACTTCAGAGATACCTTGGGTTTCCTTTCGGAATTGGCAATAGCAATTATGGCTTTCAGAGCCGGGTCAAAGTCCCGGTCTTCACAAATCATGCCGATTACCGACCCGTTGTTGTGGGCGAGCAAGGGATTATTAGTAACATTCGGGGCTTCTTCATCCCTCAACACTATTTTCCCTTGTTCGATCAAATCCTCCACAACTTTTTTCAATGTCCAGCAGCTGTCAGTACTGTACCCTTCAGCCCCTGAATGATAGGCACAATGAACACCTCAATGATAGGTTGGAGATTCTGGATTCGGCCTGTTTTAGGGAATAGGCTGTAATAGGTTTATTTGGACGAGCTTCGGGAACAAACTGGAATATGGTTCACCAATCGGAGTAAAATTTGGTCGTCTAGGTGGTCCCCGAGGGCGGAAATTATTTTATGGTGGTCGGGGATTATGTTGGTTTTGGTAAGGAGGCTGGTTTCTTTGGAATGGGGGTGGGTTTTGATTAGCTTGTGATTGCGGTTGGCCAAAAGGTTGAGCATTCATTACCGCATAAGGTGGAGGAGCATAAGCCACATCTGTGGGAGGGTAATAGTGTTGAGGGGCTCTTTCTGAGAACATGGGTCTAAGAGCCCGGTATCTTCTTTTGCCCGATGCCACCATCACTGTTTCTTCTTTCTTTTTTCCCTTAGCCATTCCTCCAGACCCGCCTTGGATGGCTTGGGAGGTTGCCCTTATGGCTGACTGACTCAAGATTCTACCCGTTTTGAATCCATTCACTACCATTTCTCCAATCTCTATTGCCTCTGCAAAAGGCTTACCCATAGCGGACATCATGTTTTGAAAATAATCTGCCTCCTGAGCCTGTAGGAAGACAGTGACCATCTCAACCTCATCCATTGGAGGCTTGACTCTTGACGCCTGTTCACGCCATTTGATTGCATATTCGCGGAAACTTTCTGAGGGCTTTTTCTTTAGGTTTGCCAAGGAGTTCCTGTCTGGCGCAATGTCTATATTGTACTGAAATTGTCGAACAAAATCTCGGGCAAGGTCATCCCAGATATGCCATCGAGATATGTCCTAATCCGTGTACCATTCTGATGTTATACCCACCAGGATTTCTCCAAAGTAAGCCATTAATAACTCTTCTTTTCCACCAGCTCCGCGCAATTGATTACAATACTTTTTCAGGTGAACAATGGGATCGCCATGTCCATCATACTTTTCGGACTTTGGCATCTTGAATCCCATAGGCAAGTGCACGTGAGGTAACATGCACAAATCATTGTAAGAAACACTCTTCTGTCCGCTTAGACCTTGCATATTATTTCAGACTTTGCTCTAAACTCCTCATTCTTTTTGTCATTTCATCCTGCTCCGGGGCTTTAGGGGTTTTGTCCTGCCCCGGTGTGATCTCATATGGTAGCCGAGAGTAGGCATATTGAGGATAGTGAGGAAGGTCGGCCTGAAAAACTGGATTCTGAAATGTGAAGACCGAAGGGTCAAAAACATATTTTGGTATCGATGGTTGGGTAGTTGCAGAAGATGGTGGAGCTGTAAAGATGTTGGGAGCAATTCTAGATGGGAACACTTGGGGATGATCCTCAGAGGGTGTTCCAAAAAAGTTAGCAGTCATGGTAGGTTGATTCAGAGGAATATTTGGGCGACTGATGGGGACAGTAGTAACCCCTCAAGATCTTGGGAACAACTCCGGGAATCCAGGGATATTGCTTGGGGGTTCCTTCCCGTTGTTCCAAGCATCCCACATTTCCATCAAGCGTAAGCGCAGGATCCGATTTTCTTCAGCTGTATAGGATTCAGAGGCCGGGATCCCAGAGATTGGGCTATCTTCAGGTATGGGGACTACAGGCAAGGTCATTTATGACGACATCTCTGTTTTTCCTTTGGATCTGGTGAAGTATCGATGCGAGGCCAACTTACCACAAACCAACCACTGTTTCTAAAACTCAGCTGGAATTAACAGCAACAACGGTTAGTGTGAAACAAATAACGGATAGGTAACTACACTTTGGATTGTGATGCACCTATACAGTTAAAGGGATATCTACATGTTTGCTTTGGATGCATGTGTCATCCCGGCTTTTCTTCTTATTCCCTCCCTCTTTTCTTCCTCTTTTTCTTTTGTTTTCTTTCAGTTTTTTCTTTCCTGCTTCGTTATTCTCATTTTTTTTCTTTTCAGTGATCAGGGTTTTTCTCTCAATGCCTTATTTTGTGTTTCTTTTTCTGGTGTTGTTTTCCTTTTATTTATTTTCCTCGTATTTTCTTTTCTCTCTCTCTCAGGATTACGGTCGAATCTTATTTAGATTGCCTACGTATCATGGCCCCGCATGAATCAGACCAAGCGTAGTTCTTGTAAATAAATGCAAAAATAAGAAAACAATTTTTTGGGAATTTTCAATTTTTCATTGATAACAATTGCGGTTACTAAAGCTACATAGACTATTTGTTTTTCTTTTCTTGCAAAAGGAAATTACAAAAATAGACTCAAAAGCAAAAATACAGACTCAATTAACTAAGAGTACATCAATGCTTCAAATCCTGGGGCCCGCGGAGCATCGTTCAGCATTGCTGCATGCTTGCATGCGAGACCCCTTTGTAACTGATCTAAATCATTCATGACTTGGCGAACAAATATCATCACCGAGGAAAAGGATGTGGTACGACCCATCCGCTCGCCAGCTTGACATTTCATGACAATATAATGGGCAATGTTTCCGATCCTTTCTCTGATTCTGCCCTTTTCTTGGAGGAGTCGGCTTATTTGTTGTGTACGATCTTCTAGCACCTGTGTGTCCTGGAAGTTCAAATGTTGTAGCAGTTTAATTTGCTTTTCCATCTCTGTAATTAACCTATGACACTGGTTCATCTCGACTTGGAATTTTTTATCCTGCTGGGCTGTCTTTTCTTCCATAGTATTTATTTTTCCATTCATCTTGGCGATGGTACCCTCGTAGTTTCTTCTCATTTGCTGCACAAACCGGGCTCTCTCCTCAGTCTTTTTGGCCCACTGCGCCCGAAGGCTTGCCATATTTCCCTTGGATTTTCTAGTTCTTCTTGGCAATCCGAAATTTGTTTCCTTAACCCTTTGATTAACCTCTCATCAGATAGACTTCTTTATTTATTCCGGGCATCTATTTTCATTTGTTTAATTTGGGCTTTGAGCGCTTCATTCTCCTGAGCTAATTTCTTCTTATCGCCCTCGTCAGCTGCAGCCTGTACACTTTTATCGAATTTGAGGTCCCGGACCTGTTGCTCTAACCTTCCTATTTTAGCTCGGTACTCCTTCTCTTTTGCTTGCCAATCCCATTGAAAGTGGACCCCATCTGTAAATTGCTGTACGTGCGGTCTTTTAGCGGGTCTTTTTGGGATTTGAAATCTTTTGCCAAACCATGTCAAATACTTAGGATCTACCTCACCTATGGCTTGGTCTTGTATTATGGTTTTTGGCTCAAGGAACCGGCACTCATTCCATATTTTTCGAATTCTCCCCTCAGGAAATGCAGCCTTCGGACCCAACTCAATGACTTGCTCGCTCAGGTCTTCATCATTATACACTATTTGGAATCTTCCAAATTGTTGCAAAACCCGGTAAGGAGCATAAGGCTGTATACTTCGGATACCCATCAAAAGAATATAGGGGACCTCTGCTAATGTATATATAGCTTCAGTAGCGGGAAGCCAACCATAAGCACATTCGACTTTATGTCCGGTCAAGGATCTTAACCATGATGACCAGGCTTCAGTACTTTCAGGGAACTCAATACCTGTCACTCGGGTTTCAAATTTTGCAATACAACTCAACCCGGTTAAACCGTAGTTCATATAGCCTTTGCGATGATAGAGGTGTTCTTGCATCCACAGCTGTAAGAGCAAATTGCAACCTTGAAATAATTTCTCGCCTTCACGACATTTGGTCAGAGCTCGGTACATTTCTGCTACAATCAGAGGCACCACTGTGCTGGTAGGTTTTTTCATGGCAACATCTAGCATCCCTACTAGGCCGAGGTTTATGTGACCATCTTTTCTCGGACGAACCACCACTCCCAAAAAGGCCACCATAAAGGCAAATCCCCGTCGAGCTTCCCATTTGTCTTTATTTGCGGCATGTGTCAAGCCGGTGTTGGGCTTCTCAAAACCTTTTGGGTTATCATACCGGTGATATAGGAAATGCAATATACAGCACCCTTCTGCCAGATGCGGGTTTTGAATATCCCGGCTAATGTTCAGCAAATCCAAAAACCTATGAAGGGTTATCGGTCGTGGTGCCAGTGGGTATCTGCCTCAAAGGTTCCCGTTGAGGCCCGCATATCCCGTAATCTCCTCTAAAGTAGGTGTGAGTTCAAAGTCTGAAAACCGGAATACATTACGGTCGGGTCCCAAAATGGTATTAGTGCCTCAATGATATCTTTCCTTGGTTTGATGTTCAGTAAATCAACTAAACCACCCAAAATTTTAACCACGGTATATTTGATTCCTTTTCCTAGATCATGCCACCACATGTGAAGTTTTAAGGGGATCTCACTCAGGATTGAGAAGGTCTCTATGTTACTTGAAGTCATCCTGCATGTTTATTAAAAAATAATGACTTATTTTTACAAACTGGCTATTTTTACAAAATTCTTTATTTAATCAAAACAAAGATTTGGTTTTGTGAATACGGCCTTTCAGCACTTCTGAGGGAAGATTTTAAGGTTGTGCCCGCAAACCATTTAAAAATGACTCAGGGTGGCTGTTCTTGCAAAAACAGCCTTCCGGCGCCCTTTTGGGGACATTCGGCTTATTTTAACAAGAATGGCATCACCCGACTTTATTTATGACAAAATTAAAATTTTGATATTTTTTGGCTATTTTTGCAAAAGGGAGGTTGGACCCGATGAAGGTTGCCTACGTATCTCACATCCGGTGAGAATCAAACCAGCTTAGTTCGGGCAGAGTTGTCAAAATCTAAACTATTTTGAACAACAATTTTCTTTCTTTTTTTTCAAATATTTTTCTCTTTTTTCTTTCATTTTTCAAAAAAAAAAATCCGGCAGCATTTCGGTACTATTTAGGCCTCAGGGGTTTTCAAAACAAGTGATTACCCTTATTTAATCCTAACACTGATATTTTCTTTTGATTCTCTCTCATTATTCAAAAGCCGGTCAACATGCAAATCCGAAGCAAATAAATGCGCAAGTAGCACGTAAGATTCATCAGGATGGTCAATTCAATTCAGGTCACCTGTCCTAGACGGACCCAACCCCTGTGTTAAGTCCCCTAAGTCAAATGCACATGATGCAAACAGACGTTCCTACTAGGGATCCAGCATTAGGCTTTGTTTTTCTAGGTTTAAAAACCTGGGTTTATTGTTCTAGACCTGGCTTACCCGAAAGGACAACTCGAGCCGAGGGGGAGGCATCGTACCGGGGATACAGAAGCTCCGCCGGCTTTGCAACTTATCCAACCTCGTTCTAAATTGGGAAAGACTCTAAACAGAAGAGAAGCTACACTAAGTGCACCCTTCTCCATGATGTAGAAGACTCATAGAGAGGAAGGGATTCGCGATAGTTTATATATACAATTTCAACAAATATCAAAGAGGTAAATCATTTAGCACATTTAACATGGAAGCATGTAGAAAAATCAGATAAAGACAAATATAACAATTGTACTAAGCTCGAATTCTTGAACCCTGAATCGAAATTCTGGGTTCGAATCCCCAGCAGAGTCGCCAGAGCTGTCACAACTCCTTTTTTTACACACTTACCCCAAAGGATAAATGTATAAGGGAGTTTTTCCATTTAAAGTGACATTATTCGAATTGGGATATTTTATTTGTTTTTAGTGTCGCCACTTGGGATAGGATTGGCTTTTGGTGTCCCAAGTCACCGATTTAACTTGAATCCCAAATTGAGGAAAATTTCGACTTCCCAGTTGGAGTCGGCGAACAAGAAATTCTGAATAAGGAATTCGATTAACCCGAGGGAAGGTATTAGGCGCCCCCGGATCCCGTGGTTCTAGCACGGTCGCTTAAATTATTATAAATGGCTAAAATCTGATTTTTATACATGTCATCCTATAGTGCAATTTTAGAATTATTTAACCGCTTTTAGTTAAAAAATTTAAGAAAGTGAACGTCGTTTAAAAATGTATTTTTTGGATCACGTCACATGAAATGCACCCGTATCCTCGACACATTCTTATTCGACGTTTTGGGATTTGGATTTGGGTTGCATGAAATGCACACCCGTATTTAGGAAAGTAAAATTATTAAATAACGCGCCTAAAGCAACTACGCGTTGATAACTTTGCGGGAGGCCATGAAAATTCGCTAAATGGCACGTCCCAAGTTCTAAGGATTTTAAAGATATGATTAAAGAGGGCCACGCAATTTGTGATTTATTTGGCGGGGCGCACCTCGATTTTTTCCAAAGGGCTTTATTATTCAAAGTTTCTATAATTGGATTACATGAAATGTACCCCGGACTCCTTAATCTGATTTGTAAGATGGAATTTATGGAAGAGATCATTTATGGAGGAAACACATTGTGCCTAAATAATTATCCACATAGTGAACAAGAAGCATTGAACTTAATTGGTCAGTCATGTACTTGCCAATCAAAATTCCAAATTCAATCTTTTAAGGCTTAAATTAGATTACCCCTTCACGGCCTATGTCGTCAAGCTTTGATCACATTCAACTTGTTATAGTCCAAACAAGAAATATTCAAATACTAGTTCCACCTATATGTACAAATTTCCTTCAATTACTACATGTCAAAAGCATATAGTCCAGATGCTATTATGCGTACATAGCAATGCCAAGAGATTCAGCAACTATGAACTATTCAAAAAATGTTCCAATCAACTACTAAGTAGAAGGCAGCAAATTTGTTTCTTTTCTAAGTCCATTAGCAGCAATATCAGATCCTAAAAGAAGATGACTTTAATTCAGTCAGAAGTTGGCCTTTGTTCGGAAATTTCCCTGTTTAATGACTAACACTACTAACTCATAAACACAGTAAATGAACTTAACAAGGTTCATTCACCAAATTGAGAGATATCTTCAATCAATTTATTCATGTAAAATCAAACAGAATACGGAGAATATTCCAACTAACCTTGAAGTGATATTTCAATTGATTTTGTGAAGATTGAGGTTACAAACAGATTTTCGGCATCTAACGTCAACCCGGAAAAATGCTAATGACACTCTAAATCAGAACTGCAAACTAGGCCACCACGAACGGACCTCGACCGGCGCCGGGATCGATCAGGGAGGGGGGGTCTGTTCTAGGTGTGTAACGGCTGATTCATGAACAAGCAGCAACAGATCCAAATACGTTTTAGGAAGAAGCAACTCCTTAGGCGTTAGGTTTTTCTAGAATTTTTCTTTTTTCTTTAGGTCCCCAAGTCTCTTCGGTTGATTTTTGGCGTTAGTCAGCCTTTTTTCTTAGGAAATTAGCTCCTCAATTTTTGTGTTCTTTTTTTTTGCTAATCCATCAGTGTATTGCGGCTGATTTTATAGGCTTTTTAGGTGTGTAGGGTGTTTTCTAACGTGGAGGGGGTGTGTGGGGGAATATTTTTTGGAGGATGTGGGGAATATTTTTGGGGGGAAGGTCTTATGTGGGAGAATATTTTTGGGGGGAAAGTCTCATGTGGGAGAAGGCCTTATGTGGGGAAGGTCTTATGTGTGGAATATTTGGGGGAAAGGTTCTTCTAATTCTCCTTTTTATTCCCAATTTTTCTTTTATCTCTTTTTTTTATTAAAAATTCTAGAATTAAAAATCTAAATTATCTAAAATTATACTAATTATGAAAATTATAAAAGCTACTTAATCCTAAATTAGAAGAGAAAGATCAATAAAAGGAAAAGGTATAAAAATCAAAAAAAAATTAAATTTTAAATTTTTATGAAAACCAAATGACTTCCGATAAAATCTAAATGCTATGCAAAATATTTTTTGGTATTTATTATTATGATTTTAATGCATGAAATGCAACTAAATAAAGGAAAATTCCTACAAAATCAATAAAAATTATTTTGATCTATTTTTAGGAGTTATCTTTATGTAGGGCAAAAATCAAGTGCTTACAGCCCTGGTTACGAATCTGTTAATCGCTGGGCTCGAATCATTCTCCATCGTCTCGAATCTTCGTTCGAAGATTCGAGCAAAACCTTAACTTACCACAACCAAGCCCAAACTCATACCAGACCTCCCCCTGACCTCCCTCACACCCTAAATGCCTTTGTTTCCGTTCGAATCTAGCTAGAAACACTCGAAACCCAAATCGAACCTCAAGAACCCTAAAAGACCCAAACCTGGAATTTGTTCAAATTAATAAGGTTTTGGGTGTTCAATGGACCTTAGTCGAAGTGTTCTCAGTTGAGAACACTCGATTAAGGCCCGTTCGACCTCAAAGGTGTTCGAGTCTGAGTTCGAACCTGGGTAGTCTAGTTTCTGAGGGCTGAGGTATTTTTTCTTTTCCCTTTTGTTCTATGTTCATGCTTATATCTGTTTATCTGTTTAGTTTGGTTTATTGATTTTTCAATTTTTGTATCAACTGTTTTGGCCATCTCCAACCTGACCTTTTATTTGGTCGAATCTTTCTTCTGTTCATAATCGAGTATATGTTAAGCCATGTAGTTGATTAGAATATGTTTGGTAGAGTAGTTATTTTCATGATAGTTCCCTGTTTTTGTCAAAACCACATAAGTCACCTGAATTGTTCTATTTGATTCTGTTGATTTGTTATTAATTGTATATATGTAATCGATTGAACAAGTGTCATCGATTAGTTTTCTGATTTAAAGGTATTAGTTTTCTGATTGAAAGGTAGAAGAATCATGATAATAGGCCACTCTTGTTCATTCCAATAGGATTACTAGCCTGCTTCTTTCTTTTTTGTGTGTTAAACTTGTACTGAGATGCCCTAATTGGTACTGCTTCAATCCTAGCTTGCATTATCCACTCCCTGTTTGATCATTTGGTTTGAGTTGGTCAGGATTGATTCCCAATATGACCATCTCATTCCATCTTATTGATACCCCTTTTTGAGTGGATTTGGTATCTTGCTGTGAATCACTTATATGAATCTGATACAAGGAGTTGGTTTATAGTTGTAGATAGATCAACCAGAAATCAATTTTTGGGTTTGAACTTATATAGGTGTAACATCAGACTAATGAGGCTTGGGGCAGGGCATGTAGTATACCGGGGATTTAAGGCGTAATTTTGGGTTTTAATAGAGTTAATTAGAATTAACTTAAGGGGTCTGTCAAGTTCGTTAATAGATACCCTTATTTTAATATTAATGGGGGGCATAACATAATAGCATGGGAATTAATAAGAATACTCTAATACACCCATGACTATTGATTGAAACACTAGGGAACCAAGAGTGGGGAGCATGAATTAAAACAAGAATAAGGCACTAGGATTGAGAGGGTATGGGCAGAATTAAGGTCTAATTGTTTCTAGGCACAATTAGCATGCCTGCTTTGGGCTATAAATAGGGTCACTTAGGACTTAGAGAGGGTTGGCTTTTAATCAAGGAAAGTCTGAAAGAAAGAGTGAAATTTGGGCTGAATTTTGACACTAAAGGTTCAGTAAGTTTAGGGTTGAAATAGGGTGGTCTTTAAATCTGGAAAATCTCAATAGGTTAAGAGCTAAACACTGAAAGAATGAGGTCTTCTTCATTACTGAAAATCAGAATCAGTTTGTTACTGTTTAATTGAGGTTCTGAGTGTCTTTATTGGAGAGTTTGAAGAACAGAAATCAGAAAATCTACTGTCGTGTCTCATTTATGAATACATTCTGTTTCTGTTTGTGGTGCTGTTGGTATTTTGGTATCATTACTGGGTTTCTGGTATTCTGGGTTGTTGTTTGGTATATTTGAAATTGCCATTATTTTTCTGGGATTTATTCTACTGGGTTTCATCTGTTGATGTTTGTTGCTGGCTGTTCTATGCTACTGTTGTTCTGCTGATCTTCCTCTTCTTTTGCTTCATATACCGTGTACACTTTCGAGTCATACTGTGATGTAGCTGTAAAAGTGAAAGAAATGCTCGAGGAGTTAAATACTTAGTCTATCTGTAATTTAGTAGATAAGTAAATAAGTAATTGTATCATCTATTTTTTATAATTCGATGAAGTATGTGGATTGTGGATTTTGCATCTGATAATGACTGTTTTGAACCAGAAATGTTGCTTTCTTAGCTGTAAATTTAGTAATTTAATACTAATTTCAGTAGCATGGACTTAGAAATCACACTTCCAAGTTAACTGTATTTTCTCGAATAAGTTAAGCATGCCCATTATTGTCAAGTTGTCTAGTTAATTAATTGGAATAAGATGAAGATAGCATGAGTTTTTTTTTTGTTTTTTTTTTATTTCGAATCTGCCTGTTGAAACCCATTAGTTCCCTAGTTATAAAGGTTTCAATATTGTCAGCAATAGGTAGATAATAATTGTAGGCAGCCCATTTGCTCAAAATTTGAAATATTGTGTTTAGCTTCATCATGTAATGTAATTGGCGATAACCTGTGTATGCTAAATCGAACTCGAATCCGTTTCTGCGAATTGAATGTTGAACTAGGCCCAATATTGGAATAAGATGGCCCAGGTCCCATTAAATACTACATACGTTGGACCTGGGCCCACGTTGGCAAATGGACTGCCCATATGGCACCTATTTTCTGATTTAACAAAACCGTGGTCGAAACCCGGCTATAACAACTTGTAAGCATGTAAACAAATTAGGACCTCTTCTTCTTTCATTTTAGAGACAGACGAAAAATAGAAGAATGTAGCCACTTTAGGATGATCCTCTTAAAATAAACGAGATGAGCCTCGCCAAATAGAACGCACAATTTATGGGGCCCTCAATAAATGGATATTGTAATTGGATAGACTTCGGGATCGGCCGCTTAGTGAGCTTCACGGCTTCTACCCAAAATAACAATGTGTTAGTCTCTTTAGGAACGTACTTTAAATAATCTTACCTTCTTAAACTCGGGTGCACATTTATGCGACCCAAATCTAAATCTCAACTAAGTCAAAATGCATCGACAAATCACGGGTACATTGATTGTGACGTGGTTCGAGATGCATTTCCATGACGTTGTAATTCTTTTTTTTTTAAATAATGAATGAGACGAGCCCCGCCGAACAAAACACATAAGTTATGGGGCCCTCTATACGTGTTTGTAAAGTCACTTAGACTTCGGGATGAGCCGTTTAGCAAAATTTCACGGCCTTACCCAAAATAATGATACGCTAGTCGCTTTGGGAGCGCCTTTAATAATTTACTTTCTTAAACTTGGGTGCACATTTATGTGACCCAAATCCAAATCTCAACGGAGTCGAAATGTGTCGATAACTACGGGTTCATTGATGTGACGCGGTTCGGGATACATTTTCACAACGTTGCAATTCTTTATTAAAATAATAATAATAGTAATATTAAAAGTGGTTAAAGGTTAAAATTTGCACATAATTTAAATGTTATAAATCAGATAATTAAGCCAAATATGACAGTGGAGCGACCATGCTAGAACCGCGGAACTCGGGAATGCCTAACACCTTCTCCCGGGTTAACAGAATTCCTTATCCGGATTTCTGGTTCGCGGACTGTTAAATAGAGTCAAACCTTTCCTCGATTCGGGATTCAACCGGTGACTTGGGACACCATAAATCTCCCAAGTGGCGACTCTGAATCTCCTAATAAACGAATCCCGTTTCGATTGTCCTTTAATTAAAAAAACTCCCTTACCCCTTTACCACGCCCCTCGTGGGGTGCGGTAGCGTAAAAAGGAGGTGTGACAAGGATAATGTATGATTTGGAACAATTGAAAAGGGATCTTGCACCCAAGCCCGCGGCGAGGCCGAACGATGCTCCGCGGGCACCACAATTTGAAGCTTTAATGTACTCGTAGCTCGAGTTTGTATTTTCTTTTTCTGGAGTCTGTGTGTTAGAGTCCATTCTCCTTTTCGTACCAAAGTTTGTTAGTAGTATTTGAGTATATACTTTGTTTCACTTTCTAAATTTCTTGTTGGTAATGAAATGTTTTATAAATGAATTGGAAAATTCCCAGAAAAATTGTTTCTTTATTCTTTGCATTCATTTTTGGCAAACTACGCTTGGTCTGATTCGTGCGGGGCATGATACGTAGGCAATCTTCGTCAGATTCGACCGTAACCCTAAATAAAGGAAATAAAATAAAAGGAAATACGGAAAGTATAAAGAAAGGCCGGGATGATGCATGCAACCGTTGCAAAACATGTAGAAGATCATCTAACTGTATAGGTGCATCACACCCCAATGTGAGATTACCTATATGTTACTTATCTCAAATTAACCAGTTGTTTTTGTGTCCAGGTTCTACATAAAGTTGGTTGGTTTTGTGGTAATCTGGCCTCACATTCATATTTCACGAGGTCAAAAGGAAGTGTTCAGCCATCCTTCACAAGGTCGAGAGAAAGTGTTCATACATACTTCACAAGGTCGAAAGGAAGTGTTGAAATGTCCTTAGAAATTCCTCTACCAACGATTCCTATTTCGGAGGAAAGTTCAATCTCAGTCATCCCCTCTTCCGAGTCAGCAACCGCTGAGGAGAATAGAATTCTGCGTCTCCGCATAATGGAAATATGGGACGCCTGGAACAATGGAAGAGAACTACCAACTGCGATCCCTGGATTCCCTGAGCTATTTCCTAGGGCAGGTGGGACTTCCAACGTCCCCACAAGTTATCCAACTACCCAGTTCGGGCATCCTACCATTTCAGCTCACTTCACCGGATCACATTCTGAGTATCACCCCAAGGTGTCGGCGACAGGTGCGGTTTCAAACATATTCACCGCACCGCCTTGTTCAGCCACGGCACAACCTGCTCTACCCAGGCCAATCTTCGACTCCTCTTTATTCACATTTCAAGCACTGTCTTTCTCGTTGGAACCTACCCGGTTTACCACCAATGCTTATCCTCAGCCACCACTATATGAGTTTACACCGGGGCAGGATCAAGCTCCCAAAGCACCCGAGCAGGATGAGATGTCCAAAAGAATGAGGAGTCTTGAGCAAACTTTAAAGAATATACAAGGTTTAAGTGTGCGGAAAAGTGTGTCTTATACCGATTTATGCATGTTCCCCCATGTGCACTAGCCATTGGAATTCAAAACCCCAAAGTTTGAAAAGTATTATGGGCACGGTGATCCTATCGCTCATCTCAAGAAGTACTGCAACCAACTGCGAGGAGCTGGTGGGAAAGAAGAATTCCTCATGGCCTATTTCGGAGAGAGTCTGGTTGGTATCGCGTCTGAGTGGTACATGGACCAGGATATATCCCGCTGGCACATATGGGATGATCTTGCCAGAGACTTCATCAACCAGTTCCAATACAATATTGACATAGCCCCAGATAGGAACTCATTGACGAACCTAAAGAAGAAACCCGCGGAAAGCTTCTGAGAATACGCAGTTAAATGGCGCGAGCAGGCATCCAGGGTAAAACCTCCAATGGATGAGGTAGAAATGGTCACGGTTTTCCTCCAAGCTCAGGAACCAGACTACTTCCAGAATATGATGTCCGCGATGGGTAGACCATTCGCTGAAACTATCAAGATTGGTGAAATGGTTGAGAATGGTTTGAAAAATGGTCGAATTCTGAGCCAATCCGCTATCAGAGCTACCTCCCAAGCCATTCAGGGTGGGTCTGGAGGAATAACAATGGGCAATAAGAAGGAAGAAATGTCCATGGCGGCATCAGATGCAAGAAAATACCATACCCCAAGGTCTCTTTTTTCGAAAAGACCCCCGCAGCACTACTACCCCCACCAAGATATGGCCTATACTCCTCAGCCCTACATAGTCATGAATGCTCAACCTTATAGCCGACCACCGCAACAAGTCAACTGGAACCAAGCTCCACCTCCTACAAACCAGCCTCCTTACCGAAACCACTATAATCCCCAACCACCGCAGAATAACTCCCGTCCTCGGGAACCACCCAGGAGACAAACTTTCACCCCCATCGGTGAAACATATTCTGAGTTATTCCCAAAGCTTGTCCAAATGGGTTTCCTGCAGCCCATACCCCCAAACGGGCAAAACCCGGAATCACCATCATATCAGCGGGGTGTCAGATGTGCCTATCATTCAGGGGTAGAAGGGCACGATACGAACAATTGTTGGACTTTAAAAAGGGTAGTGGAGGACTTGATAGAACAGAGAAAGATAGTGGTAAGGGACGAGGAAGTCCCAAATGTGACTAATAACCCACTGCCAGCTCACAACAATGGGCCAGTAATTGGAATGATTTGTGAAGATGGGGAATTTGATCCGGCATTGAAAGCTATAATTGCCATCGTTGATGCAGAGAGACAGCCAAAAATTGCCCTGAAGCAATATAAAAGGGAAAAGAAGACCAAAGCTACCCAATCAAAACCAGAAATGAAAATTGAAGCAGGAACGGAGGCAATGCCTCCAAAAGATGGTGTTCTCTATATCCCACGATGCAACAAAGAAAAGCAGTTGACCTTGAGTCCTCCAAAAAGGTTTGAAGTGAAAAAGGGAACACCAATGTATGTGCCAAAAGGAGCCTATATGGTCCGGGGGAGAATTAAACTGCTTCGGCTGAATGAGCCAGTGGTTATTGGACGCGTGCCATAGAAGCCCATGACAGATCCTACTGTTGTACCCTGGAATTACAACAAAATAGTGGTGACCTATAAGGGCAGCAAAGAAATCTCCAGAGCAGTTCAAGAAAACCACCCTGCTGAAAAGTACGCCAATTTGGAAGAAATAAACAGTGCCACCAGAAAACGCTTCCCATCTAAAAAGCCTGTGAGCGCCGAAGAAGCAGGGAATTTCTTTCAAAAGATGAAAATGGCAGATTATGAAGTGATAGACCAGCTTCGAAAGTTTCCCGAACAAGTTTCCCTGTTATCTCTATTTATAAACTCCACCGAACATCAGAAGGTATTGATTAAGACTCTTAATGAAGCATATGTGCCTATTGAGACTTCTGTAGAGCAGCTGGAAAGAATGGCAGAAAGATTATTTGCAACCAACCAAATTTCCTTCAGTAAGAATGACTTGCCCCCAGAAGGAGCCGCACATAACAAAGCCATGCACCTAACAGTCAAATGTGAAGGGTATTACATGAAAAGGGTTATGGTGGATGGAGGTTTCGGGGTAGACATCTGCCCGCTCTCGACTTTACAACGCATAGAAATTGGGACCGAAAGAATTCGACCCAACAATTTCTGTGTACGGGCTTTTGATGGTATAAAAAGGGACATAATTGGAGAGATCGACCTGATTCTGACCATTGGCCCAGTGGATTTTGAAATAACTTTCCAGGTTCTAGACATGGACACGTCCTACAACTTTCTTCTAGGGAGGCCATGGATTCATGCGGCCGCAGCTGTACCCTCTACCCTTCACCAAATGGTAAAGTTCGAGCATGAGGGTCAAGAGATCGTGGTCCACGGGGAAGATGAGCAATCGATCTATCGGGACCCTTCGATCCCATGCCTTGAAGCAAGAGAAGGAAGCGAGCACATAGTTTATCAGGCTTTTGAAATTGTGGTCGCCGACCAGTATGAAGAAGGAGACCCTTGTCCCCAACCCTTCCTTTCTAATGCATCAATAATAGTGGCTAAAGAAATGATCCGACGTGGATTCAAACCGGGAAAGGGGCGTTGGAAATTATTACAAGGAACAACAGATCTTATCACCCTGCCTTCAACTGAGAAGTTCTTCAGGATAGGCTTCCACCATACCCCAAATGATGCAAAGTGGGCAAATAAGAGAAAAAATAATGGATGTGTTTTACCTCAACCACTGCCACATTTGTATGAAACTTTCGTCAAGCCAAGGTACAATGAAGAAGAAGATGATGAGGCCTTTACAGCCGAAGAAACTGAGGAAATATATGGGGCGATGAGAAAAATGACCTACGAAACCCATATGGTTCAACCAGGAGAGGGCACTAGCACCGCTGAGGTGCTGTATATGGGACCAGGCGCCAAGTTGCACAATTGGAAGGCTACGACATTTCCAATCAGGAGGGAGTCCCGGTAGACTAGTCCTGCCACTATTCCTGCATCACGAGTTATCCCAGGGTGTAACTCGGATGTTTTCCTTAGTTTCCTATTTTCAATTTCCTGAATGTAAACCCTGTTATTTCCCCAATTCCAAGAAATGAAATCAATATTTCATCATTTATTTTCTTTAATTTTTTTCTTCTTATTTTGCTATTTTTCCTCTTTTATTTTTTCTTTTCAGTTCTAATAATGCGGCTTTAAATGACATGACATGCTTGCGGACTTCATGCCCAGATCCAAACACACTGTCTAATTGTGAAATAATGAACCAAGAACTTGAATATGATGAAGACGAGGCTTTTAGGGAAATAAATCGAGAATTGGAACAATTTGCGAATAAGCCTAAGCCAAACTTGAACGATACTGAGCCATTTAACTTGGGGACTTCTAAAGAAATCCGGGAAACCACGATAAGCATTCACACAGACGAGAAAACCCGAGATGCAATAATCCAACTTTTGTTTGAGTTCAAAGATGTGTTTGCTTGGTCGTACGACGACATGCCAGGGCTAAGTGTTGATCTGGTAGTTCATAAATTACCAACTTACCCCAATTGCCCTCGGTCCAGCAAAGGCAAAGAAAGTTTAAAACTGACATCAGTAATAACATCAAGGAAGAAATCACGAAACAGTTGAAAACAGGGGTAATCCATGTGGTCCAATATACTACATGGTTGACTAATGTAGTTCCAGTTCCAAAGAAAGACGGGAAGACCTGGGTGTGTGTGGATTATAGAGATTTGAACAAGGCAAGCCCCAAAGACAATTTCCCTTTGCCCAACATCCACATCCTTGTTGCTAACTGCGCCAAACATGAAATATAATCCTTCGTGGATTGTTACGCTGGATATCACCAGGTATTGATGGACGAAGAAGACGCCGAAAAGATAACCTATACCATACTCTGGGGTACATATTGTTATAGAGTCATGCCGTTTGGTTTGAAGAATGCTGGGGTGACCTACATGAGGGCCATGACCGCCATTTTCCATGATATGATGCATCAGGAAATAGATTTGAGGAAATTCTTTAAATGGTTGCGCAAGTATGATCTGAAGTTGAACCCTGCAAAATGTGCATTTGGGGTCCCGTCTGGTAAACTTTTGGGCTTTATAGTCAGCAGGAGAGGTATCGAGTTAGACCCAACAAAGATAAATTCTATCCGGGATTTACCTCCTCCGAGAACCAAGAAAGATGTGATGAGCTTGTTGGGTAGATTAAACTATATCAGCCGGTTCATTGTTCAACTGACATCCACATATGAGCCCATATTCAAATTATTGAAGAAAGATGCAGCAGTCAAGTGGGACAGATGAATGTCAAGAATCCTTTGATAAGATCAAAGAATATCTGTCAAATCCCCCAGTCTTGGTCCCACCAGAGCCTGGGAGGCCTCGTTTCTTGTACTGACGGTCTTCGAAAATTCTTTCGACTGTGTCCTCGGACAACACGATGTAACCGGGAAAAAAGAGTAGGCGGTCTATTATTTGAGCAAGAAGTTTACCAGCTATGAAGCGAAGTATACTCTATTGGAAAGAACCTGTTATGCTTTGACTTGGGTCGCTCAGAAGTTGAGACATTACTTGCATGCCTACACCACCCACCTCATAACTAGGTTGGATCCTTTGAAATACATATTTTAGAAACCGATGCCCACGGGGAGATTGGCAAAGTGGCAGATTCTGCTCACTGAATTTGACATAGTCTATGTCACTCGCACAACAATGAAAGCTCAGGCGTTGGCAGATCATTTGGCTGAAAACCCGATTGATGATAAATACCAACCATTGAACACTTACTTCCCAGATGAAGAGGTAAATTCAATAGAGGCCATCTCTGAAGACACATGCTTGGAAAATATTCTTTGATGGGGCGGTAAACATAAAAGGTGTAGGAATTGGGGCAATCTTGATCTCACCCACTAGTCAGCACTATCCGGCCACAACCAAGCTTCGGTTTTTCTGTACAAACAACACCGCTGAATATAAAGCCTGTATCATGGGTATGCATATGGCGATTGACCAAGATGTTGAAGAATTATTGATTATGGGAGACTCGGATCTGATTATCCGGCAAGCCCAAGGATAATGGGAAACCCTAGATATTAAGCTTATCCCCTATCGACAGCATGTGGAAGATCTTAGCAAGCGGTTAAAATCGATAGAGTTCAGGTACATCCCTCGGTGTCACAATGAACTGGCTGATGCACTCGCCACCCTGACCGTGATGTTGCCCTACCCAGGCAATGCTCACATTGATCCCTTGGAAATCCAAATCAGGGAAAGGCATGGCTATTGTCATACGGTTGAGGTAGAACCAAACACCCAGCCATGGTACCACGACATCAAAAGGTTTCTGAAAACGCAAGAATATCCCGAGCAAGCTAGTGGGGATCAAAAGAGAACCATTAGACGACATGCAAGTGATTTTTTCTTAAGTGGTGATGTCTTGTACAAGAGGACCCCGGATCTCAATTTGTTAAGATGTGTTGATACCAAAGAAGCCGGAAAGATCATGCATGAAGTACACGCAAGAGTGTGTGGACCTCACATGAATGGGTATGTTTTGGCAAAGAAAATCCTTCGAGCAGGATATTACTGGATAACCATGGAGAAAGACTGCTTCAGCTTTGTCCGGAAATGCCATCAGTGTCAGGTGCACGGTGATTTGATTCATGCACCTCCAACAGAACTAAATCCTATGTCATCACCTTGGCCATTCGTCGTTTGGGGCATGGATGTCATTGGGCTAATCGAACCACAAGCCTCAAATGGACATAGATTCATATTGGTTGCCATCGACTAATTCACGAAATGGGTTGAAGCCATCACTCTCAAATCGGTCACTAAGAGAGTCGTGGTAGATTTTGTGCACTCCAATCTTATTTGCCATTTTGGCATTCTTGCGACCATCATCACGGATAATGCTGCAAACCTGAATAGTCGTTTGATGGAAGAGATATACGGACAATTCAAAATAATGAATAGGAACTCTACTTCTTATCGGCCCAAAGCCAACGGCGCTGTTGAAGCAGCGAACAAGAACATCAAGAAGATTTTGAGAAAAAACATCCAGAGTTCCAGACAGTGGCATGAACAGTTGCCTTTCCCCTACTAGGATATCGCACCACGGTGCGCACATCGGTAGGAGCCACCCCATACTTGTTGGTTTATGGAACCGAAGCTGTGATATCGGCAGAGGTAGAAATCACTTCGCTTCGGACAATTGTTGAATCAGAGGTTGAAGATAGTGAACGGGTTAAAACTCGGTTGGAACAGTTGACCTTGATTGATGAAAAACGGATGGCCGCAGTTTGCCATGGGCAGTTGTACCAACAAAGAATGGCCCGCGCCTATAACAAGAAAGTACGACCCAGGAAATTTGAAGTGGGACAATTGGTGTTAAGGCGCATTCTCCCTCATCACCAGGAAGCAAAAGGAAAACTTGCTCCTAATTGGAAAGGTCCATACATCATCAGGAAGATATTGCCGAGATGAGCGTTATATCTGGGTGATATTGAAGGAAATGATCCTGAAGCAGCTATGAATGCGGATGCGATAAAAAGGTACTATGTCTAGATCTTCTGTGGTGATGACTTTGTTCAATTGAGATGACGAAGGCTCTCCTTCCCACTACCTCAAACACTATCAATCCTTTGTAAACCCTTTGAGTCGATTCTGTTTCTTTGGATACCCTCTTTGGAACCCAAAAGTACAAAAAAAAACAAAAAAGAAAAGAAAACAAAAACAAAAACAAAAAATATTCCCTGAACCTCCTTGAGGTTCAGTCACACCAAAACAAAAATCCCAATTCCCCCAAAATTGAAACTGGGGCAAATGATATAATATTTCGGCCATTGAAACCGCCGGAATGGTTCCAAAGTTTTAGTTCCGCCCAAAATCCTCTTTACCCCAAAGACCTGGTCCAAGTCCTTCCGATCAATTAGCAAAGGCAGGGAAGTGGAAAACATCGTCGTTGGAATCTGATACAATCCAAATTGAGATAAATAAAATGAGAGAGTCTTATCGCTGAAAACCTTCGGGTACCATAAGGCGACGGGAGTCGAGAAACTGAAAATGAGAAAGTCCGCTAAGTGAAAACTCGCAAAGAGAACTATCGGGCGACGGGGAGGAGAGAAATGAGAGAGGTCGATTGGCAAAAACCCAAAAAGGGCACAGTCGGTCGAAAAGAGGATACCTCACCGTCAAAAGTCCTGGCAAGCTTCCCTGGTTTCGAAATGCGGATCAATGAGTTCACGAGAAGCTGGAAAGTTTGTGTGGGTCGGGCGTCCAGTCCAAAAAGTATGTCATGTTCATTTGAAGCTAGCATGCACCCCAGATAAGTCCTCATTTTCCCCCGAAAGGGACGCTTCTCTTTAAACTCATTCGCTTGCCTTTTGTATATTTATTCCTTGAATCCTTTTCGGTTTAACACTGATTCCGGAATTACTACAAAGAAAGGTAGCAGGATTGGTTCTATTGGGCTCCGCCTGGCAAAAGCTAAAGAAAATATCCAGCCTCAGTGGTGCGTCAGTCTAATCCCGACTGACCATGGTGGTTGATTGCTTCCAAGGTAAATACATTTGAAAAGAAAGAAAGTCAAAGGCAAAGGTTTTAAGACAGGAATGAGGTGGAAAAAACCAGTGCCCACCCGGGCGAGTTATCCCAAAATGCTAAGGCTGAACCCGGTCAAAAGAGATTTACTCTCAGGGCCAACAAGCAGCAAAGTTCTCAATAGAAATGGGGTCGGGATCAAGCAATGGGAATGATCAAGTCCACAAAACCAACCACCGTTTCAACTAACAAATTGTTATTTGTTGAAAACAGGTCTTGTTCAAAGCAACCATGCAAGATGCAAGTGCAACCCAAAAAGAAATAAAATGCACAAATGCGGAAACAGCTTTACGACAGGAAAAAGGACCAAAAGGGAAGTTTCCTCAACACTCTTTCATGCATTCTGGTAAATAAAAGGAAAACATATAAAGATAAAACCAAATAAAATAAAGAAAAAACGAAATAAAAATGAAAATCCCAAAAGAAAACCATGGTAGCATAGGGTCCCACTCCTAAAAAACAAATCCCGGCATAACCCGTGGATCTCCCTGGCATAACCCAAGGGGCCTTTTCTTTCCAAAATCCTGGCATAACCCGTCGATCTCCCTGGCATAACCCGTGGACCTTTTCCGGCATAACCCGATGACTTTTCCGGCATAACCCGATGACCTTCCTGGCATAACCCGATGACCTCCCGGCATAACCCGATGACTTCCCGGCATAACCCGATGACCTTCCCGGCATAACCCGTGGACCTTTTTCGGCATAACCCGATGACCTTCCCGGCATAACCCCTGGATCGTTTCCGGCACAACCCGATGACCTTCCCGGCATAACACGTGGACCTTTTTCGGCATAACCCGATGACTTTTCCGGCATAAACCGATGACTTTTCCAGCATAACCCGCTGACTTTTCCGGCATAACCCGTGGACCTTTTCCGGCATAACCCAATGAATTCCCGGCATAACCCGTGGATCTTTTCCGGCATAACCCGATGACCTTCCCGGCATAACCCGTGGATCTTTTCTGTCATAACCCGATGACCTTCCCGGCATAACCCATGGACCTTCCCGGCATAACCCGTGGACCTTTTCCGGCATAACCCGATGACTTTTTCGGCATAACCCGTGGACCTTTTCTGGCATAACCCGATGACTTCCCGACATAACCCGATGACCTTTCCGGCATAACCCGATGACTTTTCCGGCATAACCCGATAACTTTTCCGGCATAACCAGATGACTATGCCGGCATAACCCGCGGACCTTTCCGGCATAACCCGGCTATTTCCCAGCACAACCTGGATCCATTCACAATGATACACAATGCTGATTTAATATTTAGATAGGTGTCACAGCTAACTCACGAAATTTTCCTAGTGAAAACTGGGACAAAATTTCGTTCGTCTGTTTGTTTTGCTATCTTAAGCAGGTCATTCTCAAGACACAAGGTGCGAGATGACCAATGGAAGGAGTCTCAATCCAGAATCAAGAAAAGAAGAAAAGAACAAAAAGAAAGGAACTCAAATATGAAGCAAGCAAGAGTGCAGATTGCTCGAAATCTGATTGAAGTCACAAGCTCCGCCAATCCTGTTTTGTTCAATGTTGCAGAAAGAAACAAGCACCTACAACTTGCGAGCATCAAGATTTAGATCGAAGTCTACAGCAAAATCAGCTAAGACTCAAGATCAAGTTTCAAGAGAATTGTAAATAAGGATCTTGTAACTCATAGTTGATAGGCGTAGCTAGCTTAGCTTCGATTTTCCTTTTGGTGTAATAAGGAAGGTCAGTAAGCAGTAACAGCAGCAACAACAGTAACAGCAAGATCACAGCTTCATGGTAGTCCCAGCTACCAAAACTTCCCGAACTACATTGACCTGATTCCCTTTTAGCCAGGGATATGTAAGAGACCTTTTGAAGCAAAGGTTCGGTCAAGTCTTTCAAAAAATGCTTCACACGGAGTACTCAAACGAGCAAAAATCGCTCGTATCCGCTCATTTTATCTTTTCACAAAAACTCTTCGCGTTTCCGGGCAAAGAAGGGCAGCTGTGAGCACGTGATTTTTGCCATGTATCATAATTACTCCCAAAAATTAAAAAATAAAATTAATTTTTATGTTGTTTACAATTCTTGTGGATTTTGTGTTATTTTTTCCTTTATCATTTGCGTGTGCATGTCTATTTGTTAAACTAATATAAAATACAAAAAAATATATTGTATTTGCATTTAGGATTTATTAGGAATAATTAAGTTTGTTTTACAAAAATAAAAATCACAAAAACTAATATAATTTGCATTTTTAGGCATTTAAAGGTCTCGTTGTGTTATTTTATTTTAAATTGGTATTTAATTGTGTGTGTTAATTGTTAGTAGAAGTTGATTAGTATTTTTATAAGTTAATTGGATTTTTGTATTTTTATCTAGGATTTTGGTTTGTTAAAATAGGAATAAAAGAAAAAGAAGAGAAAAATGAAATAAGAAGAAAATTTGGAATTGGGTTGTCCCAAACAACCTTGATCCAGGCCCAAAACATTTTCCTCACCCGATCTAGTCCAGCCAATCTCATAGACCAAACCAAACAACGTCGTTTTGTCACATTTGATCTGAACCGTTGATCTCGTTAGATCGAACGGTTCAGTCCGTTTCCGGCCTCAGCAAAACGATGACGTTTCAAGTCGACTAATCCCAGTCGTTCAATCCACATCAATCCAACAGCCCTAGTCCCATCTCCCAAACCCGTCTCCAAACCCGATCCACCCCCTCATTTAATCAAACGGCGTAGTTCTTTACAAGGGAATTGATCCAGGCCATTGATCTCAATTGATCCAATGGCTTGGATTAATCCCCTAATTCAATATATAAACATAATTCCTACCTAGCCCCATCCCCAAGCCATACCCCCCATTCGCCTCGTCTCTAACCTAGAGACAGTCTCAATACCCTCCGCTTCACTCCGCCGCTGACCGCCCGCCGGAAATCGCCTACGGCGGCGGTCGATGACCAACGGCCAAACAACCCCATTTTTACACCCGTAACTCGCCTAAACCTCCTCGTCCCAACCCCCATACCAGTTTCCATTGAATCCCAACCAGTCCCTTCGAATAATCAATCGAAGGTCAGCCAGAAACCCCAACTCATCCATGGCCACCAAACTTACAACCTTTGACCCCTGGACTCTCTCACCACTAGAACACCACTAGTTCCCCTCGAATCAACCTGGAATTTGTCGAATAATGATTTTGATCCAAGAACCCTATCCGCCACCACAAGACCCCGGTGGCAGCGCCAACCCCAAACCTCCCCCAAGTCATACCCTGTGACCATTCGACCTCCCTCATTCCCAAACCACCCCTAGTTTCCTTCGAATCAAGCCGGAATTGGTCGAATCTTAGATCCCTCGAAAAGCCAAAACCTGGAATCTGCCTGAGTAAAAGGAAAATTTGAGGCTCTTAAATCGACCTTAGTCGAGTGTTTTCGGTCGAGAACACTCGATTAAGGTCTGTTTGGACCTCAAAAGTTCAAGTCGAAGTTTTAAATGGAACGGATTGAAGTGTAAGCCTAAAATTTCGAGCTATTTCTTCTCTTTTTCTTATCTGTATTACTCTTTTGATTGTTCTCTGATTATGTGTCATAGGAATTCGTCATTTTATCATTTGTTCCTCTCTTCTCCATCAGACCTTTTATTTGGTACAGTTGCATAATTATTTCTGTTTGTTGTCAATTGTCATTGTTTGAAATTGTGGAATGGATGAAATAGTTTCGTCGGTTAATCTGTTCATGTCTGAAGTCAGTTTTCCTCATTAAAGTTATTTGGTGATGATTGTTTTGTTCTCAACTTCAAGGCTCCATCCAGTCTACTTTCAGTGTTTCTACATTTTTGTTTAAGGTTAGTTTAGAATTGTGATGTGTTCCAAATATAGTTGATTATTCCCATGTATCTGTGTCAGTCAAAAAAAAATTTATAGTTCAATATAATTGAATTCTGATTCATTGGTATTTACTTTGATGCTATTTGATACAATCTAAGTTTCTAGCTTGAATTGCTGATTGAAATAATGAGTTTGAGTTAATTATAGGTGTTGTAGTTCAACTAATTAATTAGATAAATTTTGTTATCGCTGATAGGTAGTGAATGCAGTATTTTCAAGGGTATTTAGGAAATTAAATCACTTAAATGATTGATTAAGGGGGCTGCTAAAGGATTGAATAAGACAAGGATAAGTGAGATTAACTAGTAAAGAGACAACTAATAGTGGAGACAACATTTGCTAGTTTTAAGGGTTAAAAATAAATTAGTTATTGGTCCACTAATGCTTAAAATCAGGAGGAGAAGTCTGTTTTTTGGGATATAACAGAGAATAATAGACAAGGGATACACACAGACACACTGAGAAAGACACTCTAAAATTCTGAGAGCTAAGACCTTAAGGAAGAGAGTTCTGAAAGTTATCAACCTTCAAGGTTTGAACACACACAAAGTGACATCATTTTTAGGAGTTGGATAGATCATTTCTTGGAGATAAAAAGTTGTTAAGCATTTCAGTTTTAAGAGTAAAGAAAGTCCACTGTTACATTAAAAAAACTGGTTGTTTGCATTTCAGTCCCTGAGTTCAAGCTTAAGTTTTGGTATTATTTTGGGGATGTTCTGCCAATTCTTTTGGTTTTCCAATCTCTTCCGTGCTTTGAATTTGACTTGGATTGCTGTTGCGGACTGTTATTTGATTGTTGGAACTGTTGCTGTAGCTGATTTCCCCTTTCTTCTTATTGGTGTTTCAATATTCCAGGTACACGTTCGAAACACCCGCTGATGTAATTTTTTTAACTAAGAAGTTAAAATAAGATGATATTCAAGAATTTGCGTATTCAAGTTGCCATATTGGAGTAGATATTAGACATTTCATGCTTATTTAGTTTTGCTTTTAATTGGCATTGGCCTTGTATAATCAAGCTGAAATTTGAACTAAAATGGGGACTATCTAGTTTGGAATTATGACTTTTGGATTCTTTATTCCTTAGTTAATTAGTGTTGCATGTATAGTATAAGGTAAGGTAGCCTAATTTGTCTTTAGTAATAAAAAAAATGAGGAGACAGGTTCGAATGGTTTTTGCAACTTAATAAGCTAGTTTCGGTAACCCAGTTTGAAATCAGGAATGTGAGCATTAGTTTAACGATGTTATTATTCCGAAACTCATGGACTGCTTTGGATTCAAATTGTTAGCTTGTTCCTATAGAAAAGATCACATAGTTGAATAGTTTACTTATTCATTAAAAGCCTACACTTGTGACTAGCATGTTGATTTCAGTTCGAGCTTCCAATTGTTTTCTTTCCTTAAATAACATCTAGCCACCCATCGATAAATAATTGGGTAGGAAGTTTTGAGTATGAAAAATGGGAAATAAAACAATCAGTGTCCTATTGATTGAAATAAGCACATACTACCTGCCTTTATTGTAAAATCAGTGAACGTATACTTGAATAATTTGAAGAAGTTAGCATATTTCCATTTGTGAACTAGAAATCTGCATAATGCGTTGGCCAAGGTTTGATAGCCTATTCAAACTGACGAAGATTTAGTCATGACCAAGTCCAGTTCTGGAATCCCCTTTCCGTTTGGACCTGGGTCAAAACCCGTGATTGGCCATTCTTTTGATATAGACTTGGGTATAATTTTCCTGCCGGTTTGCTCTAATCTAGTAACAAATTAATTAGGACTTCTTCTTTTGTTTTTAAAGACAAATAAAATAAATAGAAATCATAGTCACTTTAAGTTGGCCCTTAAATAAAATTATGAGACGAGCCTCGTCAAATAAAACACACAAATCGTGGGGCCCTCATGAATGTATATATTAAAATACTTAGATTTTGGGAGGGACTGTTGTCACGACCCGGATTTCCCACCATCGGGAGTCGTGATGGCGCCTACTAATGGAAGCTAGGCAAGCCAACTCCTACTTATCTAACCATTTTTACAACTCTCATTTTAAAACATTTAGCAATGTTAATATGATTATAGCGGAATAAAATAATTTAGCAGAATACTTAGTAAACATTACTAGATGCGATACCGAAATCCAAACATAAATCACTACCCAAGAACTGGTGTCACAATACTTACGAACTTCTAAGAATGCTAAATACAACCGTTTGAAAGAAATACAAAACTGTTTGTCTCGAATACATGAGATAACAGAATGAAAATAAAGATAGAGGAGACGCGAGGTCCTGCGGACGCCTGCAAGGCTACCTCGGTGCCTCGATGGTCGGAATGCAAACACTCGCACTACTACTGCTGCTGCTGTCTAAAACCTGTATCTGCACAAAAAGAGCGCAGAGTGTAGAATCAGCACAACCGACCCTATGTGCTGGTAAGTGTGTGGCCTATCCCGGCTAAGGCTGTATGGTGGGCTAGGCCGGGACCGGGACCGGACTGGGCCCGCGGTCTAAACGGTCTAAACGGGCCTGGCGGGCCGGTCCTAGCGGTCCTGGGCCCAGTGGTCCTAAAAGCCCGCGACGGT
>MU719501.1:68960-82526 GCA_026770625.1 Nicotiana glauca
GGAAACTTGAAATTGACTCTATGCGATCGCGGAGGCTCCTATGCGATCGCATAGAGCAACGTACCAGATACCAGCAAATAGCAAAATACCAGATTTTCCAAGTCCAAAAACACTCTGACGCCTATCCGAAACTCACCCGAGCCCTCGGGGCTCCAAACCAAATATGCACACTGACTCAAAAATATCATACAAACTTGCTAAAGCGATCAAATTGCCAAAAATAACATCAAAATCAATGATTTGAGCCTTAGATCCAAGAAATCTTTCAAAATTTCATAACTTCCAAATTTTCCAATTTAAGGCCGAAATATGTCATACGACGTCCGTTTTCAACCAAACTTTACAGGAAGCGCTTAACCGACATATATGACCTGTACCGGGCATCGGAACAAAAATACGAGCCCGATACCATTACTTTTCGATTAAATTTTATTTTCATTTTCCTTAAACATTTTAAGAAAATAATTTAATGAAAAAATTTATTTCTCGGGCCTGGGACCTCGGAATTCGATTCCGGATATATGCCCAAGTCCCATATTTTTCTACGGACTTCCCAAGACCGTCAAATCACGGGTCCGGGTCTGTTTGCCAAAAATGTTGACCAAAGTCAACTTTAACAATATTAATATCAAAATTCTTCAAAATTTTCACATAATTCAAATATTTCAACATAAAAACTTTTCGGCTTCGCGCCCGGACTGCGCACGCAAATCGAGGTAACTATAAGTAAGGTTTTCAAGGCCTTAGAAGCTCGAAATGATTGAGAAAATAACTGATGACCCTTTGGGTCGTCACAACTGTTTAGCGAATTTCACGGTCTTCCCAAAAATATTAATGCGTTAGTCTCTTTAGGTGCGCCTTTTAATAATTTACTTTTCTTAAATTCGGGTGTACATTTATGTGACCTAAATCCAAATCTCAACGAAGTCGAAATGTGTTGACAACCACGGGTACATTGATGTGACGTGATTCGAGATATGTTTTCACGACGTTGCAATTCTCATAAAAAATAATAATAATAAAGCCGTAAATAATCTTTAAAATTGCACTATTGGATAACATATATTAAAATCAGTTAGTAAGCCATTTATAACAGTTTAAGCGACCGTGCTAGAACCACGGAATTTGGGGGTGCCTAACACCTTCCCTCGGATCAACAGAATTCCTTACTTAGAATTTTTGGTTCGCAGAATTCATTTGGAAAGTCGAAAATTTCCTTGATTTGGGATTCAAAATAAACTGGTGACTTGGGACACCAAATAAACTATCTCAAGTGGTGACTCTGAAATAAATAAATAATCCCATTTCGAATAATGTCACTTTAAATTGGAAAAAAACTCCCTTGTACATTTTATCCCTCGGGGTAGGTGTGTAAAAAGGAGGTGTGATAATATATACACCTTATATTCAGTAAATTAATTTCTTCTTCTGTTTCTTATCCACTTCAGAGATTATAGCAGTTAAATCAACAATCTTAATGACTTTGATGTTGTTATTCGCCATGAAATTTGCAGTATATTAAAAGAATGGAAGAGATAGTTTTTTGGGTGAGATTTTGTCTTACATGATAAGAGAAAGAAGAAAAGGGTGAGATTTTGGGTTCATGATGGTGGAGAGATTAGAGTGGAGAATAATCACTACATTTGGAAATTTGGTTAAATATGAGAGATTTTTAATCACTAACACATCATCCCTTGAATCATGGGTTAGTTTTAAAAAATAATTCGATGGTAACGTATCAATTTTAAGATATAAATGAATTTGCTTTAAATAAAATAAAACAAGAACAATATTGTTTATATAATTATTTGCTTACTAATTTCTCTACAACGTAAAATAAAAGCATGAAGACCAAAAATACAATGTTAATCAATGAAAAGAACCTTAAGAATAAATGTGATCTGAAAATTCCTCCTACACATTAAACGTCCAAGTTTCTTTAGGAGTCCGATAAATTATAATTATTAATTTGTCTATTTCTTTTTTATTTATGTTTGAAATCCTCATAAATAATTTTTACTTATGTTAGGGATAATCACTGGGAAAATCATCAGTAAGAATTTTACCAGAGTTAAAATAGCCAAAGGCATCAAATTTTAGGGTAAATGACTCTAATTTTTCATCTGTTTTACTCTCTAATTTCAATACATCTATATATCTATATTACATTAAATTAGTAAAATATCGTAGGTCTTTTTGCCTTTAAAAAATAGAGTTCACATGAAACAATATTGACATTTAATTATTCTCCTAATATACTAGGACCTTGAAAACAATAAAATTTTTACTCATTCTTTATTTGAACTAGGTACAAGGTCCTAATATTTGAAATTTTAATAAGGAAGAGCTTACATATAACTTGTTGAACGCGTTGTAATGAGATTATTTCTTCTTCCCAAGTTTGTCTTTGTCCTTGTTATAGTTAATTTAATCATTTTAAGCTAACTTAATTAGATTACCAATAAATTCATTAGTTAAAACTTATATCATTGTAACCAATAAATATATGAAATTTATCACATGCCAATTTCCTGTTAGTTTTACGCCATCTAAATTTGAGTATCCTCTTTAATAGACCATATAGTACTGTTGACCCAGGTTAATTTATTGAGTTAGTAGTTAACTATAGTTAGTGATTAGTTAGTTGAGTTGGACGGTTATTTTATTATATACTGTAGCTTAGTACACTGTACAGTTCCCAATTTTGCATGTGAATTACAGAGTGAAGGTTGCTCTCTTTTCTCTCTTCTTTCTTCCTTCTCTCAATTATCAATCTTAGATCCAGTAATTAAACATGGTATCAGAGCATACAAACGATTGAATCTAAAGGTTTTCACTAAGAATTGTTGAAAACAAGAGATTCATCGGTTGTTATTTCGAATTTTCTCACCAGAATTCTATAGAGTCATGGCCGGAGATGAAACCACAAGTCACACAGAGGAGGTAACAAATCGATCGACGGTGATGATAGATCACAATCATCCATTGCATTTGCACCCATCGGATACTCCAGGAGCTATATCACTTAGTTTTCAGCTGCAAGGGATGGAAAATTACACGATTTGGAGTCAAGCGATAGAGGTTTCGTTGCTAACACGGAACAAACTTGGCTTCATCGATGGATCGGTGACGCGTGATACTTATGGAGACATTCATGCAAATCTATGGGATCGTTGTAATGCTATTGTGAAATCATGGATAATGCATAATGTGAGCCGTGATTTGCTGAGTGGAGTATTATTCCGATCAAGTGCACATGCAATTTGGTCAGATCTCAAGGAACTATTTGACAAGGTTAATGCCTCAAGGATGTACTACTTGCACAGGGAGATTTTTTCATTAACACAAGGTACATCTTCTGTTTCAATCTATTATTCAAAATTAAAGGATCTATGGGATGAGTATGATTCGATTATGCCTCCACCTGTTTGTTGTGATAAGTCAAGAAATTTACTGAACGACAAGAGTATCAACGTTTATGGCAATTTTTGATAGGGTTAAATGATAGTTACAGTCAAGCTCGTAGTCAAATTATCATGAAATCTAAAATTCCTACTGTTAACCAAGCCTATGTTATGATTCTTCAAGATGAAAGTCAGAAACTAGTAGCAGGTGGGAGTTATGATCCCACTGCCTTGTTCAGTTCTAAGATTGGGCAAAAACAAAGAAGGAATTTCAATATTGAGTGTGATTTCTGTCATTTAAAGGGACATACCAAGGAAGAGTGTTACAAATTGATGAAATGTGATTATTGCAATAGGAAGGGACATTTAAAGGCAAATTGCTATAAGCTGATAGGGTATCCTACAGATTTTAAACCTCAGAAACGTGCTAATATGGTTGGAGGTACAAGTAGCCAGCCATATCCACCTATACATGAGCAATATCTGGGACCTAAGCAGGGATTTACTACTAAATCACATGGTCATCAGGGGCAACAGAGTTTGGGGCCTATGCAAATGTTCACTCCTGAACAATATGGTCAGATTCTAAGCCTACTGAACAGGACTTCACTTTTTGAATCCTCTGGCAGTGCACATATGGCAGGTAATGTTTCTTATGAACCAAATATTGATGAGAAATGGATAGTAGATACTGGAGCCACTAATCATGTGGTTGGTAATGAGCAACTTCTGCTTGAAAAATTGTTATTAGGTAATGCAGGAAATGTACAACTTCCTACTGGAGAGTCTACCAAGGTGTCACATGTTGGTAGTTGTCAATTAGATGGATGTGATACTATTAACAATGTCTTATGTGTACCAGCTTTCAAGTTTAACCTCTTGTCTGTGTCTCAGCTGACAAAAACTTTAAACTGTTGTGCTGCATTTTTTCCAAATTTCTACATATTTCAGGATCTCTTCACTGGGAGGGTGAAAGAGATTGGTAAGGAAGAAGAAGGATTGTATGTGTTGCATTCACAAAGGAAAAACAAAAATAACAGAAGGTCATTGGTGATGGTTGCTCACAGGAATGAAGCTGAATTGTGGCACAAGAGGATGGGACATGTCCCAATCCAAGTTCTTAAGAAAATTCCTAGTATACATAGTGGTAGTAAAGCAGAAATAAGTCCTTGTGACATATGTCCTTTAGCCAGACAATCTAGGAATTCTTTTACAGATAGTAATAGTAGAGCAAAAAATGTATTTGACTTGATACACATAGATTTTTGGGGACCATACAAAGTACCTACATATAATGAAAAAAGATATTTCCTCACAATGGTTGATGATCACTCTAGATGGATTTGGAATTTCTTCTTACATCTTAAGTCTGATGTTGTTACAGTTCTAAAAAATTTCATTATTATGGTGAAGACTCAGTTTGGTAAGTTGATCAAATGTTTTAGGTCTGATAATGGTTCTGAGTTTTTCAACCATCATTGTGCAACATTGTTTCAACTGCATGGAATTATACATCAGAGTTCCTGCCCACACACTCCTCAACAAAATGGAGTGGTGGAGAGGAGACACAGACATGTTCTAGAGACTGCAAGAGCCATCAGATTTCAGGGACACTTGCCAGTGAAGTTTTGGGGTGCCTGTGTAGATGCTTCTATATACATAATAAATAGAATTCCTTCGACAGTATTGGAGAACAAGTCACCTTTTGAGATATTCTATGGGAAACAGCCCGGATTATCACACATGAGAATTATAGGGTGCTTGTGCTTTGCAGCAAGGCTGCCAAGAGGAGACAAATTTGCACCTAGGTCCATAAGATCTGTGTTTCTAGGATATGCAAACGCACAAAAGGGATATAGACTGTATGACATTGAACATAAGACAATCTTTGTCAGTAGGGATGTGATATTCCATGAAGATGTGTATCCATTTCAGGGTATTCACCAAGGCTCTTCTTTATTTGCAGATGAATTTCAGAATATTGATCCTTGTCCTGATCAACCTCCTATTATTTTGCCCTCTACTATTAATGACAGGAATGAATCACATTCCATTATATCTCCAGCTCCTGGGGAATCTGTTCAAACAGATATGAATCCATCTGTAGAATCTCATTCTTTACCACAAGTATTTCTACCACAGGTAGAATCTCATTTTCTACCACAGGTAGAAGCATTGGCTACAGAACAACATGAGAACAATGTTGGAGAATTTAGGAGATCAGGAAGAACTTCTGAGCCTCCTATTTGGCTGAAAGATTATGTTGGGCAAATGCAGAAGCCTGACTCTTCTCATACAGCACATTGTCAGTGTCCTATTAGCAATTCCATCCAGTATACAGGACTATCTGTCTTATATCAAGCTTATATCTCTCAAATGTCCTCTGAAGTTGAACCAACTTCTTACAATGAAACAGCCAAGGATGTGAAGTGGATTGAAGCTATGAAAGCAAAAATCCAAGCATTGGAAGATAACAAGACATGGGAGGTGGTACCATTGCCTCCAAATAAAAGTACAATTGGATGCAAATGGGTGTACAAGATCAAGTATACTTCCACTGGAGAAGTAGAGAGGTATAAGGCTAGATTAGTAGCAAAGGGGTACAATCAAAAGGAGGGACTAGACTATCAGGAAACTTTTTCACCTGTTGTGAAAATAGTAACTGTCAGGTCAGTTATAGCCATAGAAGCTGCCAAAGGGTGGACACTATATCAGATGGATGTTTTTAATATTGTTTTGCAAGGAGATTTGGAAGAAGAAGTATATATGACTTTACCTCAAGGTTTTTCTTCTGACCAAGGGAAGACACGGGTATGTAGATTGCTTAAGTCACTTTATGGGCTTAAGAAAGCTTCAAGACAGTGGAATATTAAACTCACCACATCACTGCTCAATTCAGGTTTCAAACAAAGTCTTTTTGATTATTCTTTGTTTACTAAGAAGCAAGGATCTGATATTGTGATTGTTTTGGTTTATGTTGATGATCTTTTAATTACTGGGGATAATGATGAAATCATCCTAAGTACTAAACAAAGTCTGCATCAGAATTTTAAGATCAAAGATCTTGGAGAATTGAGGTATTTTCTGGGAATTGAATTTGCCAGGAACAAAGAGGGGATCCTGTTGCACCAGAGGAAGTATGCTCTTGAACTTATTTCAAATGTTGGTCTAGCAGGGTCCAAACCAACTCATGCTCCTATTGAGGTTAATCAGAAGCTCACTACAATATCTTATGATAATCATTTAGATCTCAAGGATGACGGCTTACTTGAGGATCCTGGTGCTTATCAGAGACTTATAGGCAGGCTACTTTATTTGACAATCACAAGGCCTGACATCTCTTTTGCTGTCCAATCTTTGAGCCAGTTCATGCAAGCTCCCAAGCACTCACACATGGAAGCTGCCTTGAGAGTGGTCAGATATATTAAGCAGAGTCCAGGGCTTGCAATTCTTATGTCAGCTGCAGCTTCAACACAGTTAACAGCCTACTGTGATGCTGATTGGCATGCATGCCCAAATACAAGAAGATCAGTCACTGGGTATTTGGTGAAGTTTGGCAATTCTCTCATCTCATGGAAGTCCAAGAAACAAAGTACCATTTCAAGAAGTTCAACTGAGGCAGAATATCGAAGTTTGGCTTCTACAGTTGCAGAAATTGTTTGGCTCGTAGGTTTATTTGCTGAATTGGGGATCACTCTCACACTCTCAGTTCAACTTCATTGTGACAGTAAATCAGCCATACAAATTGCTGCCAATCCTGTGTTTCATGAACGAACCAAGCACATTGACATTGATTGTCATTTCATTTGTGAAAAGGTTCATTTGGGCTTGGTTCACATTGCCTATTTGAAGTCTGTTGATCAACCTTCTGACATCCTCACCAAAGGCTTGAGTAGTGTGCAACATTCTCATTTGTTATCCAAACTAGGCCTCAAGAACATTTTCATTAGTCCTAGCTTGAGGGGGGGTAATAAACCATATAGTACTGTTGACCCAGGTTAATTTATTGAGTTAGTAGTTAACTATAGTTAGTGATTAGTTAGTTGAGTTGGACGGTTATTTTGTTGTATATTGTAGCTTAGTATACTGTACAGTTCAGAATTTTGCATGTGAATTACAAAGTGAAAGTTGCTCTCTTTTCTCTCTTCTTTCTTCCTTCTCTCAATTATCAATCTTAGATCCAGTAATTCAACACTCTTCCTAATCATATGCATAAATTAATAATTATAATCGTGATATGTATTTAATTTGAATAATATTCATATTCTTTATAATATCAATAAATTTAACATGTGATAGTTATTAGGTAGTATTCAAATATAATTACTATCTTCATAATGAGATTACATGTAAATTGTAATTGTGTTATAAGTTACATGATTGTGCAAACTTTCAACACCTGTGCATAGAACTTAAATTCAATATGATAGTGATATAAAGGGCACAGGAAATCTATTGATAATACAGTTTTCTTAATAAAATACATAGTAAAGTATTCTCTTCAAATTTTATTAAATCAAACTTACTACAAATTGATCTATATTTAGGAAATTATTAAGATAGAAAATCGACGTATTTATTTTATTTCACTTTGAACATCTCTTTCAACCCTTCCTGTTTCTTTTTTCTTCTTTAAATAAGTTTTTGTTTTACTTATAGTCAGGGGCGAACGTAGAATTTTGTATAAACGGTGTCATCATTAAAAAAAATACTACAACGACATGAAAAATAACAAGTTAAGTAGAGTAACACAAGCAAATTCGATCACTATTAAGGTTATAGTTCAATTCCTGTAGAATCTAATTTTTAAACTAAAGATGCTTTAAAAATATGCAGAAATGTAAGGAGTGGATTCCGATCCCCACACTTTTGGGTGAAAATGGACTAGCTAGCCATTAGGCTAAGTACACTTGTTTTCGCAAAGGTGTCATTGTAATTATATATCCTTTTTCTGAGTCCACTGTTTATATGAGTACTTATTAAGATTTTCCGGCGACACCGCTTGGAGTAACGTACGTCCGCCCCTGTTTATAGTTGACAATAATTATCTTTATAAAGTCACAATAGAGAGTTATTTTATTTTACCAAAAAAAAACTTAAATTGTAATGGTTAATAAGTTTATAGGATAATAAATATTTATTTTAGACTCATATTTTTTTTTTTTGGGAATAACTTGTAAAATTAAAGTGATAAAATTATAAAACAGAAGCAAATTCTAAGTTGAACATATCAATGGATGATTAATGACTTCTATATGATACTTTTCTTTATTAAGTTAGCTATATGAGAACAATATTCATATTTTTAATAAACATATGCTTTTCTTTTATTAGTCAAACACACACACACACACACATATATATATATATATATATATATATATATATATATATATATATATATATATATATATATATATATATATGTGTGGTCGTGATCCCCTTAAACTTTTGTAGGTACACTGACCCCCTTAAAAATAAACATTAATCATAATACAAGATTCTTGCTTGATTTTCCGGTTTTTATAAAGAAGTCCCTTTGACAAAAATCAATAGACCAAGAGCCACTTCATTAGTTTAATATCTTACTGTAATAAAACATGAGTAGTTGGACAGATGCATATGCTTTACATGAGTATTATAAATAGGGAAGTGCATTCAATTTATCAATTCAATTTATTTATCGATTATCGATTTGTACATATGCTTATCGTTATCGTTTCAATAAGGCTTCGATTTTTTCGATTTCGATTTATCGATTTTGGGGGCTTATCGATTCGGTTATCGATTACACCAATAAGAAAATTTGCGGGATTCCATGGAAAGTATATCGCTATAAACACGTCTAACTAATATGGACAAAAAGAAGTTAAAATAAGACGAATACCATTTATAATATAAAAATTGTGTCAACAAGCACATACAACAAAACTAAAGTAAGGGATCAAATGTATGCCACCAACACTCCAACGGTGTCAAAAAACAAAATAAAACACATCATCACGGCTAATTCTGTTTTCCATTAATTTGAACTTCATTTCTTGATCTTTAAATATGATCATTTCTTAAATGTGATAGAGGAAATAATAGGGTAAGAGACTTAGGGTAAAGGAAATGGTATAGATTAGGGAAAAAAAATATTGTATAGCCGCTTTCAAAATAGCAGCGGCATATATATATATATATATATATATATTTTGTATGTTATATTAATCTACAGAAATAGGTAATTACTCATTTATCAAGTGTCTACAGTCTAGGGGTGTGCATTCGATTTATCGATTCGATTTTGACCATTATCGATAATTACTTATCGATTATCGATTTATACATATGCTTATCGTTATCGTTTCAATAAGGTTTCGATTTTTTCGATTTCGATAACAATTAATCGATTCGATTTATCGATAAACCGATTCGAATGCACACCCCTAATTATAATTCAGAGCATCTATATTATTGTTTTCTCGGCCTTTTGGTTAAGTTCGAGTATAGTATCCGTTCTTTCACAACTATAATTATTAAGTAATAATATAAAAGAGGAAAATTCTCGTAAATAATATAATTTGCAAGTTTGGTAAACGAAAACAATCATCAATATCGTGAATTGATTCACCTCATCATGAGGCATACTGTTAGAACAAATTACTGGGGCGACGATAAATATATAATAATTGTGTACCTGTTAACGCAATAAAAGAATTATTGATTTCACCATCGGAAAAAACGGCCCAATGTCAAACTTCGATTGACTAGAAAATGGAGTTTGATCCACAAACTAAATGTCTGTGTTTAATGAGATGCATCAATTAGAAGAAGAGATGGTACTAGTTTTTTCTTTGTGAAAGAATGAAAGTGGAGTTATATGTGAAAAACGGATTGCAGCCTCTATTTACAGTTCTACGTAGAGAGATAGTTTCCTTTTTGTATCTAATGACTTCTTTATATTAGCCTAAGTTGCTGGGACACGAGGGGTTGCTCTGATGGTAAGCAACCTCCACTTCCAACCAAAAGGTTGTGAGTTCGAGTCTCCCCAAGAGCAAGGTGGGAAGTTTTTGGAGGGAAGAATGTCGGGGGTCTATTTGGAAACAACCTCTCTACCCCAGGGTAGGGGTAAGGTCTGCGAACACACTACCCTCCCCAGATCCCACTAAGTGGGATTATACTGGGTTGTTGTTATTGTTGCTCGGACACGAGTACGGCTATTCGACAGAGTGCATATATACTTTTTATTTTTAAATTTTTATTACTACTTGTTTCATTGGCTTTGATTATTTAATATTTTTGGTTGTGGTTACTACTTTTCTTTTCAAATCTGCTATGATAACGTACATCACAATAATATAAAAACATCTGCGTTCATTTATTTTGCCAAACAAGTAACACACTTTTGCAGTACAACGTGACAAACTACTCACTTTCAAACATAAATTTACTAGAGGTTATTATTATTGGCAAAAACATAATGCCTAATCAAATGTATCGAAACTTTAATCCAGATCCTTGAAAGTTTTGTTCAATGATATGATCTAGTTTCTCAACCAGTGAAGTAATTCTTCCAGTCTCCAACTTCCCCTCGTCGAAAGAACACTTTATTTTCCACTCCAGTTGACAATTTCTCATTCTTGTTCACCTTCAAATTGCTCAAATTCTCAAAGCTACACAATTTTATGATCTGATCCACCATTCCTGATGTTTCTTCCTCTGTAGATAATGGACATTCCAAGAATTTAGCTAATCGTTTCAGCTGAATCTTGGGTTTATCTTTAATTTCTTCATACATCAAGAAAATTACTCTTGTAGGATTTTTTAAACTTTCGTTCCAGTAATCTAACACGTGATCCCAAAACGGACCTATAAGGCTCACCCCTTTACAGAAAAGATCAAACATTTCGTCAACAGAATTGGTTTCTATATAAGTAAGTCCTAAACTGTTTGGGAAATGATACATAGAAATAAAAGTGTCCCTAGGATTCCTACATAGGTAAATAAGCTTGCTTTTCGAATCTTGGATAAATTTTGGTAATGATGCATATGGCATATGAGTTGACAACAGCCTAGGTGAGGTAAAGGATGATAAATCAGGGACTTTTCCATCAAAATAAAGCCTAAGTTCCAAGAAAGGAACAAGATCATGAGGGTTCTTGACGAGTAAAGGATGATCTTCTCCTGAGACAGGATAGTCCATTCGGTTCACTAGAGCGAAGGTGAGCGCATTTAACCAGGTAGTTCCTGATTTAGGAGTGGTAACAAGAATGATATCACCATCTTGAGGTTGAAAATGTTGCTGAAATGCAAGCACACCTTGGAGTGTCTTCGCGTGCCATATCCAGAGACCTTTGTAGTTGTAGAGATGCGACGAAATCCATCCTTTTTTCTTTAGGTAGGGTTGCGAGCAAATTTTTACACTCCTTGCTCGGTTCATCCTCTCTTAAAATTTTGGGACGAATTGGTGGAGAATTTTGAGATTCCAACATTGTTTGAAGAGGATGAATGTATACAGAGAAGTCCCTATGATAACATCAAGCTAATTACCAGCTTGTTTAAAGAAAAAAGAAACTGCCAGAAATGAATAAACTAGGAGAGAGATATGTCCCATTGACAACCTATGGGTGTCTTCCAATTTCTTTAAGAAGGAATCATATCTTTCATTAAGATATTGTTGGTTGTTGAATTGATCATTTGTAATTAAAAAAGTTCTACTTGCAGATACTGTAAGCTGCAATAAGTTATTTTTATTGAAAAACAAGTCTCTTGCATTCTAATCATTTTAAGTTATTAGATTCTAAACTAATAGTAGTTTATAAATATTCAATAGATTTTTTTAAGGCAAATACAAAGTTTGAAGTAAAGCTACTGGGTTTGACCGAATCTGTGATGACCGAATAGATCATCTAGAGCTTTAACCCATAATTATGTGTTTCGAAATCTCAAATAACTCCTTTTATCCTTTCTTGATTTACATGCGCATTCTATGTCATTTTTCTAGAAGGCTTTTATATGAAAAATTGATCAAAATGTGAATTGGTGCCTTGAAATTATTTGAGTTGACTTCGGTCAATATTTTGAGCAAACAGATCCGGATCCATATTTTACCAGTCTCGGTGGCTTCGAATCGTGATTTGGGAGTTGGGCGTATGCTCGAAATCAAATTCAAAGGCCCCTAGCTCGAGTTATCTCTATTTGTTGAAAAATTAAAATTTAAAGGCTTAAAGAATTTGTAAATTTGACCGATGTTTGACTTTATTACTATCGGGTCCAAATTTTGGTTTCGGAACCTGATATAGGTTTGTTTTAGTATTTACGACTTGTCTGTAAAATTTGGTGCAAAACGAAGTTGATTTGACGTGATTCGAATATCCGGTTGTTAAAATAAAAGTTCTTAAGCTTTAGAAAATTTCATTCGTTTTGGTGTCTGATTCGTAGTTCTAGGTGTTATTTTGGTTTTTTGATTGCGCGAGCGAGTCCGTATAATATTTTGAACTTGTGTACATGTTTTGTTTAGAGCCCCGAGGACTCGGGTGAGTTTCGAATAGGCAATAGGCCATTTTGAACTTAGGAAAAAAATGCTGGTTTTATTTCTGCTGGTGTCCGGTAAAAGCTTCTTCGTGATCACGAAGATACCCATGCGACCGCGAAAGGTAAATTGGGACTGGGGTAGAATTTCTATTCACAGACGCAGTTCAGTGGGGGGTTTGCCCATCTCTTCGCGAATGCCCCCATCCCTTAGCAAACGCATAAGGTTATAGACCTGGGGAGTACTGGGTTCATTCTCTTCGCGAATGCGGTCACTAGGCCGCGAAAGCGATGGCCAAGGGGGAAGAGTCATCGCAAACACGAAGGCCATCTTGGCTGATGTCACACCTCCTTTTGGCGCGCCCCCTTTCGAGGGCGTATATAAAGGAGTTTTTCAATTTAAGTGACAATATTCGAAACGGGATTTTTTTTTATTTATTTCAGAGTCGCCACTTGGAATAAATTAAAGGTGTCCCAAGTCACCAATTTATTTAAATCCCGAATCGAGGAAATTTTGACTTTCCAAATGAAGTCTGCGAACCAGAAATTCTTAAGTAAGGAATTCTGTTGACCCGAGGGAAGGTATTAGGCACCCCCGAATCCCGTGGTTCTAGCACGGTCGCTTAAATTATTGTAAATGGCAAAA